>JAMAKT010000012.1:461150-643546 GCA_023628415.1 Hypoxylon sp. PDH2405
CCAACCCCCCACCACACCCCCACCCCCCCCCCCCCCCCCACCCCCCCCCCCCCCCCCCCCCCCCCCCCCCCCCCCCCCCCCCCCCCCCCCCGCGCCCCCCCCCCCATGATGATTCCCGTGCTACTAGAATCATAAGCGGTTGAAGGAAGCATATCTTAGGTATCTACAACTTATAACATGGGGTATCAGACCAACGTCTAAATCCATGCCCCTTTTGCGTCTTGGTGAAGTAAAACACGTTTGATTCCCTTCAACGTAGTAAGGGCAACAACCAAGCATATTTATGTGCAAAATATTTATTAAATTAAAGTATTTACACTATAAACGCTAGACGGGAGGCTCCCAACCAGGTCCATTAATACCTATTATACTCCGCTAAGTAGGAGCTTGGCTGGCATGAATATCTCGTCGCGCTGTATCATACATGAACCCTCAGGAAACGCGACCACAGCACTTCCACCGTACAGCATTCGAAAGAAGCTGTTACCATCCTTCGGCTAGACTAGGTATCCATATTAAGTCAGGAGTCTCGTTTCATCTGAGCCTGAACTTTGTGCGGGCTGTGCATATGGCCCTTGAAGTAGTTGGGTTTGAGGATCGCCCGTCTGGATTGGTATTCGTGAAGGCCATGACCTCATTCAGCGGCCCTGAGTAGAGACCACTATATTAGGGTTCTCACGTCCATAGAACGCATCCATGGATAGCACGGTAAACCCGACCCTTGTCTCTAGAAGAGACATAAACCCCATTCAAAGATGTCATAACATCATCACATCGTCCTCTGTCTCAGGCTCTGCCTCTGCGCCCTCATCCACTCGTAAGAATTCGTGTCTCAATGCCTCCTTTGCGCTGATCCTTTTAGTAGGATCCAACTCCATGCACCTCGTCAAGAACTCGATAGCGCCCTTCTCCTCTTCAGTCAAGATATTCGACTTGCCGTCCTTACCGCCATCACTCCTACACGTGCTCCAGAGCATTATCTTCTCGAAACTAAAACCCCTCTCGCCGATTGTCGGAATGTTGGTATCGAACATGCAGCCATGTAGCTGACCCGCCTGCTTCATCCGTTTAGAGCCAAATATGGTTGCTATCTCAATCATGGCCTCGACGTCATCGGCGCTGTTGAAAAAGGGGAATCGTTTACAGAGGATAGTCAAGAGAATAACACCCGCAGACCAGATGTCGATCTTGGTTGTTTGTTCTGTGCACTTGAATAACACTTCGGGAGCTCGAAATCCACGGGTACCTGCCCGGTTTGCTCGGCGCGAGGGTCGGGTGTCATTCACCGGGTAGCCCACCGGAGGGCCCGCCTGGGCCGAGTTGAAGGCAACAGACTGCTGTAGCTTCTGCTTCCTAACCTGCCGATCCTCATGGCAGAGACACGGCTTGGTTTCAGATCCCTCCCGTTCGGCCAATCCAAAGTCAACCAAGACACCTCGCTTTTTATCCGGGTCGTAGAGGAAGTTGGTGGGTTTGATGTCACGGTGGATGATGCCTTTATCGTGTACAGCCTCAAGAGCGGTAAAGAGAGAACGGAAGTATACCCTCATATCGTACACAGTCATGTGGGGGTAGTATTTTCGGAAGTCTTGGTGGCGGAAGTAGGGGAGAACGGCGAGAACTTGGTCGGCATGACGAAAGGCTGTAATGAGAGGGCAGACGGAGTGGGAATCGCGGAGGTCGTGGAGGAGCTCAAGCTCGTTGAGGATACGGGCGGGTGAAGAGGTGACGTAAATCTTCTTAATAGCCACGAATTTGGGCTTCTGGCGGGAGCGAGAGGCGTGGGAATTGGAACGGGAATGAGAAGCGCTTCTCAGGGGCGGCGGTCTCCATTGGTTTTCTGTGGCGTCTATATCCCAGCTGTTGTCATACTGGTGATACTGCACATCTTCGGCCTTGTAGACAGTAGAGAATGTTCCTTCACCGATACGCTTTATTAGGCGATACTTGTCCTTGAAGTTAGGAAAGGTAGCCTGAAGTTTGTCCATGTCGTGCTGGACGCTAAGGTCGATCTCGTCACTATCGTCGGAGTCGGTGTCGCTGCCATCCTCTTCAACAAGAAGGTCGTCTTGCTCTTCATCTTCGGGATCTTCTGCTAACACATCTTCGTGGCCCTCGTGGTCGTCGTATTCGTCATCGGCTCGGTGAGTATGACTCTGAGTGGACTCTGCAACATCCGAAAATTCCACGGTGGGTTCGGGCTCGTCGTGGTGAATCCGGAATGGCTCCTTAGCCACGCGACGCTGATGAGTAGAGGCCATAGTCCTCATAGAACAACTCCTTTCCTTCTTTCACCTTCTTTCTTGTTCCCCCAAACACGCCCCAATACAATCCAGTCCCGTCTTATTCTATGTCGAGCATCAGCGAAGGTGAATTAGCGAAGTAAGGACAGTCTCCAACAATCAAAGCACAATTGCCGCCGCAGGAATCGAGTAATTGGATATTCTGTTGGGAGAAGGATTGGATTGGCCAATGAGGTATTGTCTAAAAAGGATACCTAGGTAAGGAAGTTATAATAGGGACCTTATGTAGGAAGTATGCGCGATGGGTAAGACTGTCAAAGCGACTATCTCCCTATTCCGTATAGAAGCTGCATATGATTAGGTAAGCAGACCTAGGTAAGTAAATAAATAACCTACAATAGATACGCCGAGGATTTTATGGATTGTCCATTCAAGCGCGTTTTTTATTCGGTGGGTATGCGCGGGGCTTTCAGCATTGGAGTCGCGTCTTATCGGGAACGGTATACCCAGCTTAGGTACATACGGTACACCTAGCTAGACGCATACAGCTGATACTTGCGGGATGAGAATAACCAACTCCTTCCTTCCCATGGATTAATTCGTCCCAAGGAATGGTTTTTAAATATCGTACCAGTGGAGCTTTAAGACTTTCAAATATGCACAAATGAAACATCCCGTGGCAGACGTGGATACTGCTATGTGAAGATTGTAGGTACCTCCCCGCAATCAACTTATGTACTTCTGCCCCTCCAAGCTTTAAAACGCCTGATTGGTCGAAATCAGTGTCTCGGGCACTAAACTCTTTCTGTGTCGCGCAGGTGGCAAGCTGTGGAACCAAACAAAAACAAAATGGTTGCTAGGCAGGTACAAGGCACAAATCTGCATCACCACCAAATAACATACCCGATTTATGTACATCTCCCATGTCGGTATTATTGATCCCTTGATCCCCTCTTCATTTTGTCAACGTACAACAGGAGATACCTTAGAGATACCCCTATCGCAGGCGCAATATTCTTCTCGTCCTTTCATGGGATCCTTTACCTACATACATGTAGTTCTATATTTTCCAATCCATTTTATTCCTGTTTAATAATTCTTCAACGACCTCCCACTGATCTGCGCTGATCCGGCGCAAATACACCGCGGCCATGGATACGGTAAACTTTGATATAAATGATGCGCTCAAGCACTATATGAGCGATCCGGCTGCCATCGCCACGCCAGAAGCCGACAGCGCCTTAGTCGACTGCGAGACCGACCCCGAAGCTCTATCCAACGTTTCTCTTCTCAACCCGGTGTTGAATCCTATCGTCGATGCTGTCGCCGAAAATCCCGACGCCATTATGCGCAGCGCCTACTTTGACTCGCTGCAGTTTCTACTAAAGTGTGCACCCACTTCCATTGCTTCCCCTGACAACTTCCAGTCTTCACAGTGTGCTAGTTCGAAGGTGCGAGAACCAATTTCTAAGCTTTTCGTACAATCCAGATATACGCAGTTTCTGCCCACCCACGCCCTCAGCAAGATCTTCGACTTGATCATGAGTGGCCTGGCAGCCGAAGCCGACGCCATCAACCACGACCTCGAAAACCCCGACGAGCAGGAGATGATCGCCCATCACAAGTCCCTACTTGAGATATACGCCTTCCTCCTACAGTGGACCATCGCCTGCGTTGAGACGAAAGCCGCCGAGAAGTCTTCTACCGCCCCAGTATCGCGCGCTAGGGGTAAAGGCGCCAAATCCAAGGCCGCCGCTGCAAGCAAAGATAAAGACGGCAATTGGGATAGTGCCGCCCAACTACAGTCGGCACTGGATGTCATGTCCAAAGTTCTTAAGTTGAAATTGGGCAAGATATTCTTAACGACTAGTGAGCGCGATACCTTCATCGGTCTTCTCACGAGACCCGTCTACATGGTACTGGAGAGCGAACAGAGAGTCAAGAACACAGCCATAAAAATGCATGCTTTTAAGGTGCTTTGCATCGCCGTCAAGCATCACGGCCATGGCTACGGTGAGTAATCAAAACGAACACGATTTGGCCTAGTAGAAGTTCTGACGCGATAGTAGCGGCTCAAATATCCATCGTTCAGAATTTGACTTACTTCGAGCATCTGTCCGAGCCGATGGCTGAGTTTTTACATATTCTCGCTGAGCAATATGACTACCCGCAGTTGGCTGATGAGATCTTAAGAGAGATCAGTAACAAAGAATTCAACAGCAATGATACCAAGGGCCCCAAGTCCGTCTCGTCCTTCATTATCAAACTCTCAGAGCTTGTTCCCCGTCTAGTGATCAAGCAGATGACTATGCTAGCAAAGCAGTTAGACAGCGAGGTATGTCTACCCTCGAAGCGTAGTCAACTAACCTAACATCTATCAGTCATACACCCTGAGATCCTCCCTGATCGAAGTGTGCGGTAACATGATCGCCCACCTCAGTACCCAGGAAGAACGCAGTGAAAACCACAAATCACAACTCAACGCTTTCTTCGACGTACTCGAGGAGCGTTTCTTGGACATCAACCCTTACTGCAGATGTAGAGCCATGCAAGTCTATACGAGGCTCTGTGAACTCGAACAGAAATTCCCAAAACGCCGGCAGAAGGCAGCTGAACTCGCCTGCCGCAGCCTTGAAGACAAGAGCAGCCACGTCAGGAGAAACGCAATAAAACTGCTAGGGACCCTCATCAAGACTCACCCATTTACCGTGCTACATGGAGCTCAGCTTTCCCGCAAGGATTGGCAAGAAAGACTTGACAAGGTCGACGCCGAATTAGACGCCCTTAAACCCCCAGTTGGAGAACCCGGATTGGGAGAAGACAAGGCCAACAGCACGGCGCTGGTAGACGAGCCAACACAGCTGGAATCACCCCAAAAGCCTAAGGAGCCTAAGGAGATGACTGATGAGGAGAAGGCAGCAGCAGTTCAAAAGGCCCAGGAAGATGCCGCCACATCAGAAGCTATCGAGAAACTAACTCTAACGAAACGGTACTACACCGACGCTCTCAAATTTATTGAAGTGTTACATGAGGCTACATCTACTGTCTGCCAGCTGCTTGGGTCCAAGAACAAGTCTGAAGTTATCGAGGCGATGGACTATTTGGAGATTGGCAACGCTTACAATATTGAAGATAATATGGTTGGAATTCGGCGGATGATGCGTCTAATCTGGACCAAGGGCAACAGCGACGAGGGTAAGGGCGTGCAATCGCATCTCATCGACTGTTACAGACGACTATTCTTCGAAGCACCAGACAGCTTCACTCCTAACGACGCTGCCATCTACATTGCAAGAAACATGATCAGTCTCACCTCTGGTACGACGCCAGCAGAATTGACAAGTTTAGAGCAGCTCCTTGCGACCATGATGAAGGGTGGCATGATTTCCGATCGGGTCATTACGAAGCTATGGGAGGTATACGGTTTTCAGAAGAGGGAGATTTCTCGATCCCAACGAAGAGGCGCAATCATCGTGTTAGGTATGCTTGCTACCGCCTCGCCTGAGATCGTCGTTGGCGAGATGGAAACGATGTTGCGAACAGGTCTCGGATCGCACGGTAGATCTGACCTCCAGTTGGCCAAGTACACATGCATTGCTCTGCGAAGACTTAATCCTACCGGTCGGCAAGCCAAGGACTCAACAGTCAAATTCAGCCGCCTTCCAAATGAACATGCCGTGCTGGCAAAGCTGGCAGCGATTACCGAGGTGCCTAGTGACAGCAAGGAGTGGTTCGGTGTAGCTGAGCAGGCCATTAATGCTATTTATGCTCTAGCTAAACACCCGGACATACTCTGCACTGAGATCATTAGACGTAGGACCAAGGTCGTATTCGCTGCGCAGCAAAAGTCTCCATCAGCTTCCCGCCCTGGATCGCGCGACTTTGATCCAACTGTTACTGCTGCTGTTGACCACGGCATGACTCAGGGCGTTACTATGGGCCTTGATGCTCCCACCCAGACCATCAACCGACCGGCATCGGAACCGCCAGCTGAGCCTAAGCAAAAGGCCGCGATTGCGCTCTCGCAGCTTCTCTTCATCGTCGGCCACGTCGCCATCAAGCAGATTGTCCACCTCGAACTATGCGAACTTGATTTCAAGCGCCGAAAGCAGGAGAAGGAGAAGGATTCAGCTGCCAAACCCGCAGGCCCACGAGCCTCCATAGCCTCACGAGCCTCCGTAGGCCGTAAGGGAAAGACGCCCACCCCGGCTCCAGAGGACGCTGGCGATGAGCTTGACCTGATTGGCGGCACCACGGAAGATGATTTTACAGAGGCCATGGCGCACATCCGCGAACAGGAACTATTGTTCGGACCACAGTCGTTACTGGCTAACTTCGGCCCCATGGTGGCTGAGATCTGCTCACGCAGCGATATATATAAAGACAAAGGCCTACAGGCAGCGGCGACGCTATGTCTAGCGAAGCTCATGTGCGTCAGCAGCGAGTACTGCGAGGCACACCTACCACTGCTCATTACCATCATGGAACGTTCTCCAGACCCCACCGTGCGATCCAACGTGGTTATCGCGCTCGGCGACATGGCCGTTTGCTTCAACCACCTCATCGATGAGAACACAGACTTCCTGTACCGCCGGCTTGCCGACAGGGACCTCTCCGTCAAGCGCACGTGTCTCATGACCCTGACGTTCCTGATTCTGGCTGGTCAGGTCAAGGTCAAGGGACAGCTGGGCGAGATGGCCAAGTGTCTTGAGGACGAGGACAAGCGCATCGCAGACTTGGCACGCATGTTCTTCACAGAACTAAGCACCAAGGATAATGCCGTTTACAACCACTTCGTTGATATGTTCAGCTTGCTCTCCGCTGATAAACGGATGGAAGAGGAGGCATTCAGGAGAATTGTCAGGTTCTTGTTAGGATTCGTTGAGAAGGTATGCTTGCTTTTATTCCTACATACTCGCCCTTCCTTATATACGCTCCAAACGAGTCATCCTTGCTAATGATAAATTATAGGACAAGCACGCTAAGCAGCTGGCCGAGAAACTGGCGGCTCGTCTTCCACGCTGCGAGACGGAGCGCCAATGGAATGACGTGGCGTACGCGCTAGGCCTGCTACAACATAAGAACGAAGATATTACAAAGGTTGTGAGCGAGGGTTTCAAGGTCGTGCAGTCCACTGCTTAAAGTTAGAGTCCTTTTGATAATGAAGCGTATGATGGATTTATCCGGGGTAATGAATGGCTTACCCCGATCTACATCACGTATACCCGTAGATGGGGATGAGGGAGTACGGCGTTGGGGACCAAGGGATGGGAATCCTCTTCATGGCTCGTAACATGTACATGTTTTCAATCGAACCTCAAATTATATCGACTGTTCAAAGATATCTATGATGCTCCCTTTCGTGTTATGTGACGCTGTTTATCGCACATGATAAATATATAAGATAGGAGGTACCTTGGGTACCTAATCAACTTCAACCGAGTATTTCCATACTCCCACCCTGTTGGTTGATTCCTACTCACATGTTGTGCTTGCCATTGAGCCGACTTAATGTCATAGATAAACTACGAGCCAGCTAAAACAATGTACAATACTATTAAAGTATCATAACTTTTTTTTTATAAAAATATATACTCCCAAGCCACTCATGACTATTATCTAGTACCATGCTCTATATTATTAAATATAAAGCAGAAAAGAAAAGGGATAGCCGTTGAAGTTTTGAATAACGACGCTCAAGCCATTCGTATAGCGAATTTACGAGTGATAAATGAAGCTTGCTTAATACACAATTACATGAGAATCTGCGAACAACCATATAAACGAATGGCGAAAGGAAATCTAACATGCATAGGTATTGAATTTGTACACATCACATCGGATAGGGCTGGCTGCTATTAAACCGTCATGAAATGGGTTGCGGTTTGCTTGAATTCAATGAACACATGAAGAAACTATATCATGTTGCAAGCTATTTTACTCAATTAACATCAAAACCGTTCTTGTATAATCTACTCAGTGAGAACTTAGGAACCAATGTAACAGCTGTACTATGCAACCTAGATTTTCTTTTCAATTAATATTTTTTCACCTAATTACCTAGTTATAGTTTTAGTTGACGGCCTTAGCTGTTATTACCTTGTAAAGCTCGATATTTTATGCCTTAGAACTTTGTACGAAGGACTCTTCTCAACTCTAAGCATATATTTAACGTGTAACATCGTAAGTACAGAACGTAACAGCATCTCAGTGGCTTTTCCGTGTGTGTTTTTTTACTTTGTTCACTTGAACTTAACCTTTCAACCCATAGGAAAAGTTCGACTTCCAGCGCAGGTATTATCAGAAGTAATACGTACCTAGACACTTATGTAACACCTCATTCCTTAGTCCTTATTAAAATCATATCCCATATAAGCCTAAGGAAATTTAGGAGCACAAGTATGGGGAAGACTAGACGCATAGATACGAATGCCCAATACGTATGGGACGTAGGAGTGGTGATCAACTACCAACCCCTATAATCCACCTAATCAATACATGCCATAGTCTAGGACTGTGAAAACAAAAATACACGAACGTTGGTATGACTTATTCTGATGTTGTAGATGGGTGGGACTATCTATACACAATGAAATATGATCTGACGCACTTTTTCATTTTACAAAGTATGCGCACAAGATCTATAAGTATGGTAATAAGAGGTAGCATAGGGCAAAACATGAGTAAAATGTACGGACCGACCTGAAAGATGCTCATAGCTCCTAAACGTTACCTCTTATAGTTCATCTCGGGGCCAGCCTCATAATTGATGCACCTTGGGCTAGCGACATACGAATCGCAGGTGAGTGGGCATATACAGCACGTCCCATGCCGGGGTCACGAGGTCACGCAACTCAGAATTACATCCAGGATAAGATTTACTTGAACGACCTCGATTGGTTCTCTGTTGGTATTTCATATATACAAACCCCCCACCGCTCTGACTTTGGGGAGCTCTTCCACTCTAGCCAGCGCATATTTTAATAATCGGTTTATCTATGGCCGTATTGCATACGCCACCCTCATTCCAAAGGCACCCCCTATTTCGTCACATTGCTTGGCGTAACTGCAAACGTCGGTCTCACGTATCTACGAATACATTGAGTCAGTACACTCCTCTCCTACCTTCTCGGAATCCCAGGACCCTAGGAAGAAGAGATGGGGATGAACGTACCTATCCGAGTTGTACACCTTGACGTTCTCGCCCCGGAGCTCCTTCTCGCGCGCCTGGTCCGCAAGGTGTCTGCGGACGAGATCGCGATCTTCCTCAGCTTGGAGGAGGGGGATGAGATGAATGCGCGACCACATCTTTTCCCGGGCGTACTCACTGCGACCGGGGAAAACGAACCGTTAGCATAGCTCTATTATAACATCGCTGTAACATGAGAGACAACGAATAAAGGATACCCACTTTTGCTCATGGATGCCCTGGCCCAGCTTGTAGAACCCGAAGATCATGATGGCGCCCATGCCGAGGAGTAGTGTCGTTGGGCGGAAACCGGGAGCGGGGAGGTTGCGCTACGGAGTAAGCATGTTAGCCTTGGGGTCCGAACCAAAAATAGTAGCATTATCATTCTCTCGCGCGACGTTTCCTTGCTCGGTCGTCCTGTTCTATCCGCGTTTCATATATGAACTGGGCCTTTGCGCTTATGGAGTGTCGGAGTCTGGTGAACAAGCAACGGGTGCTTCCGGGCGTATTGCGAAGGAGTATGCAGCGAAAAATTCCGAGTGATGAAGCCTTCTATCCCCCTCTTTGATTTAAGAACACTGCCAGATCTATCACAATTCGTTCGTTCGCGATTCTCCCGCAACACCACGCCTCGGTATCCCGGCCTTTCCCCTCTTCCATCGAGCACATCCAGCGAGTCCGACCATGTAAAGATCGGCTCCAATTTCAATTCAATTCTCCGTAATTGCCCGTCTCGTTCGCCAATTTTCATCTTTCTCGGTCGAGTGTAGAAGAGCGAATGCATGTAACTAACCTTGTATTGCACAGGGCCGTAGCCCCCAACGGGGGGCATATCCTGCGGCATTTCGTCGCCTGTCTGTTCGTCCGCTGGTCTGTCTCTCTCGTGCCGTTATATCGGTCAGTTAATTGGGCTGGGCTCGGCGCTCGCAGGCCTTGAATTCTGGTGGTAGTGGTTGTTGTTGAGCGGAAATGCAGTCTACTGAACGAAGCTTCGTCCAATTGACGACGATTGATTTGATGCTCGACCGACTGAGCATCGAGGTTCTTATTGGTCCAATGGAAATGTAAAAATGGAGACACTTGGAAAGCGGGAATTACGTAAGGAAGTCACGTGCCTCACTTACGGACACAAGGTACCTAGGTACTCTTTACCTCACAACAGTGTGGAAGGCTCATTGGAACAGTGAAACAACTCTACGATGAACATTAAAGACTAGGGACTACCTAGGTAGGATAAATAAAAGGATAAATAAATTGAAGGACTCGATTTCTACTGCTGGAGTATTCTATACAATAGGGACATCCAAGCCCATCAACATCACGGAATCCCTTGACCATACCCCTAGCAGAGAAAAGACTTCTTCAACTACCATACGATGCTCAACAGAACTCGGCTCGACTAATCGCTATGCAGCCAAATCTCAATACAATTGCGGGCAGTATAAAACCTGACTCCATATCCGGTATCACCCATATGCCTGCCCTAACTACCTGCCAGCCGGCCACCAGATTAAACTCCTGTAAGGTAGAGGAAGAAAAGGTTGTAAACAGCGATTAAACCGCGAGCCGAGTATACGCCCTGGCCATGATGTGCGATGGAGAGAAAAAAAAGTATCTTAATGATGTGCCTGTTTTATGCGCCGCCGAGGTCATGCATTCGTCCACTCATAATACAGACAAAGCTTTATTAATAACATCGTTCCTCCACCCCTCCCCTTTTCCCATTTAGCGCCCTGAACCATATCTAAGTAGGGAGACGTTAAGATCAACCCGCTTCACCCTCGGCCTGTAATTCGGCCTCCAGTTCTGCTTCCAGATCGGCGAAGTCGTCGTCTTCGTCATCAACGTTGCCGTTGCTATCCTTGACACCGTCCGGGTTCGCTTCGCGTACGCCATCTTCCTCGTCACCCGTGCCTAATGGCGTGGGCAATCCACTTCCCTCTTCGTCCTCCTCGTCCGTAGCGTTCCTCACATTGCGCAGACCCGTAGTCCTCGCCTTTGCTATGCGCTGCTTCTTAGCTAGGACACTCCCCCCTGCGTCTTCGCTGGCCTCGTCGTCTGTGTCCTCACCTAGCTTACGCTTCTTGCCCTTTGGTTCCTCCGACTCCGTGTCCGTGCCGTGGTCCGTCTCCTGCGTGCTCTCGAAATCTGAGTCGTCTATGTCTGATCCCATAAACTCCTCGAGTTCCTTGTCGACGTCGCCCCACTCCATTCCGTCTAGGCCGTCTATGGGACTATGTTGACCATCTCCGAGTTCGGGTGGCATAACGTTATATCTGTCCTCAAAATCATCGTCGTCATCCTCATCATCTTCGTCGTCGTCCTCATCTCCTGAGCCGTCTGCATCGCCATCGTCAGCACCGTCATTCACTTCATCCTCGAATAATTGGCGGCCTGAAGTGACGATTGTGATTTTCGGACGTGGCGGTGAAGCTGAACCTTCTTCCAATGGCGTCTCAGCATTTCGATCGGCAGGGTGTACCTGAATGAGATATGGAGTCTCATCAAGCTTCCGCCATTGGGCTATCGAGTCGGCAAGCCAATTCTGGTTCACGATCTTGATCGTAGGTATTCGCGCCGCCTGGCGGACCTTCTGGGTTCGCGGGCGGGCGATGTTGATGACTAGATGAGTTATATCACGGCTAACACGAGTCCTTATTTCCGCACCAAAGCTTTCAGCTTGCATGCCAATCTCGGTTCTGCGCACGTCCACATCTAGTGGGACAAGCCCGGAGAGCACGAGTCTTGTATCCTTAAGCACCTGAGATTTTAGGAAGTTGAGAGTCGATCCTACGTCTGGAATGCTGTCAGCAACGATGTCATCAGGCCGGCGATGAGCCGTCCGTGCGTCGTATTGCTCGTAGAACGAGTGATGTAGGTTGGTGAGATGTTTCTCGAGATATTCGAGTTCTCTATCGTCGTCGCGTAGAAGTTTATGTCGCTGATGTGAAGGGGTACCTTCCGAGTCTCCGTTTGTAACCGGTTCTGGACTTTCGCTCTTCTCGGCCGACTTCTTCTCGGCCTCCTCGTCCTCTCTGTCCAATTCTTCTTGCAGATGAAGCAAGGGTCGATCCTTAAGCTGCTTCTCGAGCGTACGCTCTTGTTCTTCTGCTTGTAATTGGAGGAGCGCATTTTCGTCGTTCCCGTTTGTTAATGCTCTTTCGTGTTCTGTGATGGGATGTGTCGTCTCGACGCCGGTGATGTTTGGTGGTTGCGCAACATTGCCATTCACCGGCTTGGCCTCGGGTGAGGGCGGGGCTGCTATAATATCGTCGCGCTTGGGTAAGAAGCTAGAGTTAATATCTCCGATTCCTGTGAAAAAATCATATGGCGTGACCTTGATCAGGTTTGACCTATTTCGTGGCCATACATCGGCTCGGTCGTCAATGACCACTACCATGTTGGTGCTAACGGGGAATAATCGTTGTAGACTCTTGGCGGTTATGCTGTCGTTCTCGTCTCGACTAATGATCCGGTTGCCAAAGAGTTTCTGCGTGGGATCAACAATCTTGGCAATATTTAGGGCATATGCACGCGTGCCCATTGTGTAAACGTGTAACTCGAATATCTTGGAAATCCTTTCGAGGAATTCAGCCAATCCTGGGCGCATCTTGATGTAGTACCAGCAGCCACTGGCTGCCCCCCTTGGTCCATCGTCCAGTTGGAAGCAGCGCACATCTTTCACGGCTTCATAGTTGGGATTGGACGGGTCGCGTTGCCATTCGCCCACAGTAGGGTCAATGCAGGCGTGGATGATGGTCTGATCCAAATCGACGACAAGGCTAAGCTTTCGATCTTTCAGCAGCCGGCGTTGTAACTGCATCTCGGCGCGTGCAGCCTGGTCTGTACTGACGGTGAGGGCAACATTGTCATGTACCATGGCGACCGTGGCACGCTCAGTGTCGAGCGACTCGCTGGCGTAGGTGGCTTCTTTCATATCCTTCCCGCATATGGCGCATAGCCCAGCATATTGTACCTCATGGCTGCAGGTCTCCTCGACAGTAACAAGGTCCTGGTCTCTCCTGATTACTTCTCCTATTCTCACCCGCCATTGTTTTAGTTTGCCCTCGGAAGGACTATCCCATTCCGCGACACCAGTCTCCTCGATTTCGTGCTCTTCATTTTTAGTTGGGTCGCCCACTTGGCGCTTGTATTTAAAGGTGTAGCGGAGAATCGGTTCTTTCTTGGAGACATCTGCGCCTTCATCTTTGAGAAGCTCAGATATCGTAATGGGGTAGCGGAGCCGAGCTCCCAGTCGAAGTGTTTTAGGCATGTCGAGTGGTTTCTGGGGATGTAGAAGTGCTCATGCACCCAAAGAATAGTCTACAGCCTGGGCGAGAAAATAGTATTAGTACCGGTGCGCAGATAATGATCTTGTGAAGTAGACGGTGGAATGTACAAAGGAATCGATTTAGACCCCTTGTTATACTTGAGACGAGGGAAAGGGAGAGAGGCGAAGAGAAACAGCAAGCTTCGGGACAAGATATAACAAAGGTTGTCACACGATACGGGAATCAAGACAAAGAAGCTATCATGCTTTTATATGAAATATAGAGATAGCGAGAAAAGAAATGTCTGGTATACTGACTTTTGCGCGCCACACCTATCGATGACGGAAGCTGTGAAAGTAGGCTGGGTCGAGCTGGAAGGCTCCAGTTTTTCCCATTGCACTCAGAACTGAAGTATGCCTCTCAATAGGCGACGGTGATGTTTGGAGATGTAGGCAGTCGCTGCGGTGAAGAGGTAGTATATCGTATGCAGCTTCAGTGTATAAGCGTTGGACGAAGATACTGCAGATAGTAGTACAGGTAGCTTGGGGTTGTGGTGCAGGTAGATGTAGGACAGCTTCGTATCGTACCACCGTCGTGGGGTTATTGGTGGAAGCTGTGGAAGCTTGTGAAGATGATATCTGTGGTTGTGAATATCTAAAGGAGAACTTGTGTGCTTATTGCTTTGCCTGCGCACGCGTTGTAATAGCTTTCCAGGTTTGGGGATCTAACAAGGCCAAAGGAGGTTAGTGAGCTTGATTTAAAAAGGTGATTAAAATGATAAGATGTAGGAACGGTACGATAATACAAGTAGATGTAACAAATGGGGAAGGGGGGGAAAGGTGGACGGGCTAACCCGGATCTGTGTAACGGTTCCAATTTGGGGAAGGAACTTCGGTGAGATTAGTTGGGACCAAGGTGAATAGAGTGAATACCTAGGTACCCATGTAGGTAGGTGAATAGGGTGAATGAAGATCACTTGAGCAATTTGGTAATTCGGTAATTCGGGAACAATGTAATGGAGTACATACTGCCAAGTTATGTATGTCCAGTAGAAAAAGGAACGGTGTCTGTGCAGTACTTATACAGGAGAATGGTGACTAAGTAGCTTTCATGACTGATGCAATGAGATGCAGCAGATAAACCCGGCATTGGCACTTGCGTGCACTTGGAATAGGGTGATGATGGCATTGTTTGTACGCAAGTACAAAAATACTTCCAATCATATGACGCGAAGAATCGGGTGCTTCAAGCCTCAATTAAGGAAAAGGGAAAAAAGGGAAAAAAAAGGAAAAAAAAGGTCCATATGACCCCACATACCTTGTTTGAATTGAACTGCACGTTGTGCTAGTGTAGTGTACACCATGTATGTACGTATAAGACAGTACTATACTGTACGTATGTGGTTCTTGTAGGTAGTATAGTGTATAAGCAGAGGTTATGTAATCGAGAGGTTTCCAAGGTAAGGGAGGTTTGGATCAACTGGAGGTATGGATGCGTGCCAATTGGTCAACGGCCTGACGAGATACCGAAAGAGTACCTAAACTTGGTGGTGTACGTTGTGGCGCAAGTAAGTAACCGTTGTATTATTCTGGAAAAAAAGAGGTAAGATTAAAAAATTAGAGGACTGCGGGTCACCGGGGAATCGAAGCGAAGAATAAAAGAAAACATTGAAGGTTGCTTTTGGGGAATCAAGCCACCAAGGCAAAAAATAACGCCTCTTTCTTCTAAAATTCACAGGCGAAACGCAGGCGAGATGGGTGTCCCCTTAAAAACTCACTTGGGGAAGAGGGGGCCTTTTTGTACCTGGTGGCAAGCGCGGTCGGCTGGGCTGTACTGGCGACAGGCAACCCCTCGCTAATCCCTGTCCGTTTGCGGGGAGCTTCAAAAATGGAGAAGCTTCATTGGATCCGTAAATGACGTGGCTGAAGCTCTCTACATGTGGCTAGTGCTCCCACCCTCTTCCCACCCTTACCTGACCAGTCCTGACCTATCATCCTTTGTTATCCTCAACCGGCATAGTCATTTAGGGTTGGCTTTTTATTTTCAGATACTGTCGTCATACCTGATACGTCGCAACTATGTATAAAGTACATAACTTGTCATTCTGAGGTCAATCTTTGAAGGCATTTATCAATCTGCGCATCCTAAGGTCCGCGATAATTATTATTGAAAGTCACTCTCAGGATGGGACCCAACTCGCTTACTAATAACATGTCTCAAAGAGTGCGTAAATCACCACCGTTGTCATTATCTATTGATGCTATTAAAGGTACAAGTAAGGTAAAGCAGGTCTCTATTATCGATCTCTGTGTCTCTCTCTTGCTTGCCTGATATGCCCCAAGCCCAAGTCTGTAGCCATTGATTAACCCTGAACCTGTGTAATTCCTCGTAAAGTCCTAGACTGTCGTATAAAGTAGAATGACTAGGAAAAAAGACAAGATTATTAATACCGGACGCCTGCGCTGCTAATGCAGAAAGGGCAGTCTATGCGCGCGCATCAATCCTTATCCCTTAATGCATGCCCCTGAATACTATGGAAATTCCCCGCGTAAGATATATGAATCATGAGCCGTGAGACGATTCATCCCGTGTCGAGAGAGTATATCAACCTTCACTCTTCGCTGCATTAGTTGTTCTGTTGTTCCTTCGTAATAAAATCCAAACGTAACCGAAAGCTCCACGGAGCACAGCCTTAGTCCCGGCCCAAACGCCATGGCACTAGCCGACCGTACAGGCATCTCCCTAAGTACCCGCCGCAGTCGACGCCGACCTGACCGTGCTTATGCTCGTTACCCTGCCACCAAGCAACCTCGAGCCCAGCGCAGTTGGCCCGACAGTTCCACTGATACTAGCTTCCATCTGGGAGAGCGCGCTTTTCTTAACAACGAGCTCTGGATCGACATCATCGCCGCCCACAAATGTCCAGCTCTCTTCTTCTGAGTCATCAGCTACGGTGCCATCAGGGCTGCTGGCTGTAGCAACGTTCTTGCCAGCCTTGGATTTGATCAGGCTCTTAGCATATTCAAGATCCCGGTAGATGCATTGAATTGCCGTGTCGACGCCATTCTCCTATACACGATGTAATTAGATACTACTCTTAGGAAGTAGTGAAGGAGCAAACTTACCTTGCGAATGGTCTCCCCTAGTACTCGAGCCTTCACGATCATCCTTTCGCTGTGCGTGGTTTCCCATAAGGCTCTTGCAAAACTGTTGGCACCCCACTTCTTCAGGCAGATACCGACACCTAGATCCTCGACCCTGCTGCCAAAGAAGAACTGATCGCCGAAAAATGGACGAATGATTGTAGGAATACCAGCACGTAAGCTGGCGCCTGTCGTTCCGGAGCCACCATGGTGAGCGGCAGCATCCATCTGCGCAAATAACCAGTCATGAGGCGCACTCTTGATCTGGAATATCTCAGGCGGAAGCGCTTGCTCTGGAACTGCGGCATCCTTGTTACCGAGACGGTCGGACCATCCTTTGGATAGCACGCACCGAACGTCAGCTTTTAGTACTGCATCGATAACTTCTTGCGTCATCTTTGCCGGGTCCGGTACGATGATTGAGCCAAAGCCGACATAAACCAATTTCTTTTCATCCTTACGTGCTTGCTCGATGAAGTTCTTCAGATCATCAGGTGGAGTCCACCCCGTGCCCTCATCAAGGAACCAGTAGCCCGTTACACGAATCCAATCGCTGTAGTCGAGCGGAGGTGCTACAACTGCCGGAGAGAAATTGTAAAGGAATGGCACCTTGTTTGGCTGTAACTTCTCCAAATTAGTATTAGGCAGACCGAGAAGATTATTGCGCCAACGGTTGATTTGGTGCGCCGTCGCCTTCCAGAATACATTGTCAAACATAACATATGTGACGTAGTTATACGCACCGCCCATCTTGTGTTCGGGCATGACAAAGGCGTGAGGGTAGGCTCGCGTACGGGTCCAAGGCATTGTGAAAGCTCGGAAGTAAGGAATGGCTAGTGCCTCTGCGATGTGGATGCCGGCCATGGCACTGGGACTTTCAATGAGAAGATCTGAGCCTTGGCATGCCTTGTAGGCGGACTCGAGGAGTTCATCTAGCCAGCCTCGGAACTTCGAGTTGGCTTCTTTCAAGAATGCCCAAGTAAATGTACCATTCTGAATACAGATGCGCATGAGTTCGCTAGGATCACCTTCGACGGGTGCGAACTCGATGCCGTGCCCCTCGATCCAAGTCTTAAACTCTGCATGTGTGGCTATCCGAGGTTTATGACCCTCAGCTAACAATCCTTTGCAGAGAGCAATGTAAGGTTGGACATCACCTCTGGAGCCAATTGTCAAGCAGGTTATTCTCATCGGCTCAGACGGCTTAAAGTTGAGAAACGACGCTTTAGGGTCGTCGAAAAGAATGGTTGGCGACGAATCGCTGAGACAAGACGTCTCATGGGGCATCTTAAGCTCATGTTCGTTGTTCTCCTGGAGTCGTGCCGCATTGAGTGCGTCACGTTCCGCCATCGCTTCGTCTGCGTCTTCTTGATCCTCTTGGTCTAATTTACCAATTTCTCGAAGGTAACGCGTCGTTTCGAGGTTCCGTAACAGAGTAACCGTGCAGTCATCTCGTATCTCTGCCTTATTGAACTCGAAGAACAGCTCTTCGTGGCCACGAATGACGACTACGAGGCCAGAATACCCGAAGCGGAAACCCTTCTCTTTCTCAGCCGTTTCGATATCCTTCAGAGGGAGAATTAACTTCGTCCGAGTCCCAGGCAATAAGCTACGGAAACAGAAATGCCGATCGCTTATGTAGACCTTACCATAAAGAGGTAAGACACGAACGATGTATCCGTAGTAGGTTGCTTGAAGTTTCTCTGTCTCTGGGAGAGCGAAGTGTGCACGGAACCGATCCATGTCAACCCCATCGTCATCCTCCAATTCACCGTCAGGTTTGAGGGCAGGGGATTCGTGGTAGTGTTTGCGTCCACCCTTCCACATGCCCGATACTTTCTCTACATATCCCATAGACTCGGTAGCTAGCAAATTGCTCATGTGGCGGCCGGTTTGATTTAAGTAATTAGCAAATAAGCCCGCTCGTTGTAGTGGATAAGCTCCCATTTTCGCTATTTTCTGGAGCCCTGGGGCAGTCGCCGATGTCTGGTCAAGTTTTTGACTGGCGCCAAGCTCATTCTCATGGCCCGAAGTGGCAGCATGATGCTTATCATCAGCGACCGACTCGTCCGACGTCTCACGCAAACGACTTGTGCCAGAGGACCTGTCACGCCTCGACGTACGTGAAGCTGAGATAGAGCGCCGGATGGTAGGCCTGTGAAATACCTCACTACCACGTAAGATCTGACTACCGGAAGGGTCTTCATTAGACGACGATGCCAAAGCAGATGTACTAGGATCCTCAAGGGAATGGACGTAAGAGTCAGATGACTCCATTTTCTCCTGCTGAGCTGCATTGTCATGTCTGCGATGTTTGCTCAACGATCTGCTGGCGCTAAAACTCCGACGAGGAGATGCATCTCTCGTTAGAGTATCAAGGTCGAGGCTTCGCCGTCCGAACGGCCGGAATGCATCGAAGCTGCTACGGGTTACATCTCCACTAGCCCGAGGGCTGGGCTCTCGCGGACTATGAGGCGACATAGGAGCCAGTGTTGCCCTTACATTCTCACGAAGCTTCGGGGATTTGATTTCAAGTGGAGCAAGGTTCTTACTTTGTTTGCCACTTGCGGAGTGTTGAGGGACCCCGTCTTGTTTCTGTTGGTGGGATGAAGTCGAGTTTGAAATGCTGGAGTCTTGCTGCTTTGATGCATCATCAACCAGAATTTTGAGAACGTTGATTGCTTCCTTGCTGAAGCTGAAGAATGAAAAGAAATACTAGTCGAGTCAGTATAGAGGATATTATCATAAAACATCGAGCTTTCTCACCTCATCAATTGCATACGTCTCGTCGTTGTCAATAACACGAATTTTGCACGTGTCGGCGAACTCGATCATCTGGCTATCCTCAACGTCGATGATATTCTCGATCGGTAAGGAAATCTTGACGCTGTCACCGTCATTGTGAGATCGGAATATGACTCGTTGTAAACTCTTGACCCATTCTTTGGCACTTGGGGCACTATCAGCTCTAAGGTGATAAGTTCGGTGGTTTGTGACGACGGAGAAGGACAAGCCATCTTTTTCTTTTTCATCTATGCTGGCTGAGATCGCATAGCTTAGATCAATCTGGCCATGCGGAAAATAAAGATTAGAAGGGTCGCGGTAGTAGGCCAACACATCTCCCTTTAAACGAAACCAGTAACGACTATACTTGGGGTTTCGTTTGCCGCTCTTCGAGAGATATCCGGATTTGGCGACCTCGTGCTGTCTCGAATGTCAGCGAGATCCCTAGATACATTGAGAAAGGACCATACAGCTTTCTTTGGTAGGTAAGCATAAAAGCAAATGTGCTTGGCAGTGATATACATGTAACCCTGTAGTAGCACGCTTTGGAGTAACCAGCATGGGTATTCTGGACAGCGATATTAGCTACAAATTACAATCTCATGTCGGGCGAGGACTGGGACAATACCCTCTATGACTTCTTCGGGATCATCAAACTCGAATATCTGTTTCAGTTTTCGAGCAAGCAGGCTAGGCCCGGCTTCATCGCCATCAGCTCTACGATGATCTCCAGACAGCCTTTCAAGATCGAAGCTTGGTCTTGATGACATTTCCGCCCTAGCCTCCAACATCCTACTCATCACTGGGGCTTGTCTCCCTTCGTGATCGGCCTTTGTGACGTCGACCGTGGGTGAACGTGGGCCCACAGTTGGAGAAGCTTCACCTTCACCTTCAGCCTCAGCGCTCGAGTCGGAAGGCTGGAGGCCTGACGACTTGGATTGCTTAAACCTAGACCGTGTCGCAAGCCGTGGCAGCTGAGGCAACGACCGTAAGAGCTGCTGTCCCGATAACCTTCTCCGTTGTTTTTCGCCTTTCTGTCCTTCTGAGGAACTCTTCTTTAATACCACGGTCTGTGCTATTTGTTCTCTCTCTTTACCCTTCCTTATTCTTACACCTTGGTCAGCTTCCTCGTCTTCGTCGCTAGATTGACCCTCGAATCGGTCGTTAAAGTCGACTGTCGAACCGGCGGCGGCAATCAATCCGAATATCGACTGGTTCATGTTCATGAACATTTGAGGGCCTTGTATTGGTGGTAGAACGTCTTCATCTACATCGTCTCCATGGTCTTTAAGACGGTCGGGAAGTTCCATCGTGGGCTGGTGTTCCTCTTTACGTTTCTTCTGAAGCCTCTTACTAAGGCGCCGCCGTGCGGTGCTATCCTCTGACGGGGGGACCATGGCTGACATAGAGTTAAAGTATGTTACGAGCTACTGATTTGTTGGATTGAATCTCGGTAACGGCGTAGGCTACACAGGCGAAGAAGCGAATGGGAGAGGGACACGGCTCACGGGAGTTCAAGCCGTAGGCAGCGTTTGCCAAGATTTGAGATTCGAGACAAAGATTCTGCGAGGCGTCAGACGGTGTCAAATCAGAGCTAGCCTGTTAATCCAGGCACTGGGTTTTAGTGATGCAGATGCATCATCGAAGCGGTGGATTGATGGTAAAAAGCTTAGGTAGGTAGTCAGACAGGCAGACAAGCAAGGATACGTGAGGTGCGAGGTAGATAATGATATTAAGCTATGAGACCCTTATGGGTAGACGGTAATTCATTGGATACACCGACAGGAAGACAAGACGGGATGACTAGATTGGGATCAGGAAGGGATCAGGACGGGATCAGTTGATTGGATGCGTAGGATGGTGACTTAGAAGGTTGTGCATGTGGATGGGGTCTATGGATGAGAGTTTGTGGTTTGTAGCCTGGCCTGGAGAACGGGGACCCACGCCTAGGATCACACCTGCAGCTTAATCCATAGCACGCACTATGTAGGTCCAGGTACTGTGGAGGGTGCACATCAATGGATCTCCTTATCAGGGTTTATCAGGTGGCATTGAGCTATTGATAGGGCTTGATAGGCTAGCTAAGGTTTAGCTTGGACTTGCTGAAGTTGCCTATCGATAGCTTATTTTCGCTATGACGTTTCAACCGTGTCCCCCATTAAAGTACAATAATACCTACCGTACGCACGTAAAAAGAATTTGATCCATCTATACATGTACCTAATTACACTGTTGAAGGCTTTTGATATTACATGTACTCCATACACGTCTCGATGGGGTGACGAGGTCTACTCGAAGGAACAATCAATCGAAGGCGTATAAACTCACTTGTATGTCATATTCATAGCTTAGTGAAATCGGATCGAGTTTGGTGATCCCGTGCCCAGTCACTTGCTCTGGATGACACAAGACCATCAGATTTTTAAGTTCTCACAATCACATGCCAGATCTAAAAATGATATAAGAGGTACATATAGGTATGTTGGATTCCCCAACTCACATTTTAAAAAAGAGATGAAGGCGTTAATCGAATTCCATCATAGGAAAAACAATTGTCTTCTTGCATCTGTCAGTGAGTGGCTGTGCCGCGTTTTAGATACCTACCTAAAGTGAACAACATAATATCAGTCGTGACGGTCAAACTCAATAGACAAACCTTAAAAATTCAATGATAATAGACCAAGAGCTCTGTGCGCGGTTTGTATCCAACAGAAAGTTGCTGGGGTTTCTTTGTGAGTGGTGTATAATAGATCGGCCTATTGCACTTCACATCCTTTGTTGTACTAACAGAGAATTAAACAAAGAATTGGCAAAATCATCTTGCTTTGTAGCTCTAGAGTAGGGAGGGATTGTCTTGCATTTCGTAGCTATGGCCGAAACCCAACCCCATCCACATACCGTAGTCTGGTAGTCTGGCGGCGCTCAACAAATGAGCAATCCTTGTTCAGGACCGTCCCCAGTCGCAATGGATTAGCAGTTCATAGCCTTAGACTAGAGCGTCTGTCTAAACTGCCGAATCTTCAGCTAGTCTGCGACCAGCCCCTGAAAATCACAATTGGGATTTAGGTTACTTGTGTGAAATGCATCTTGTATTCAGCTGAACTCCCTTTCGTAGAATCCGATCATGCCATGCGATGCTCGAGAAAGCCGAAGACTACCTGCCATTATATGTGCAGGCCCTTGAGTTACAACCGTCCCAATCGTCAGGTATCCGTTCCCTTGTTCCGCAAATAGAAACCATCCCGGCCAACGCGAAACTTACGCGACCAGCTCAACAACGCCACCAGCATCCGTGATCTTCTTCTCCGCTAACTTGCTGACCCATCGTGCTCGGACCAATAGAGGGACTTCGGGAATTCTGCCCTTGCCGAGGACCTTGGAGTAACCCAAGGGCAAGAGGTCGATGACGGGGACGGTATCCTTCTTCTCGCCGGACAGGTAAGCCTCACGGGTCTCGGCGGGGACAAGCGACCATAGCTACAGAACAGTAAATTAGCCAAGAATGTCCCGACACATCTCCTTTGCCCTCAAAGCCAAGCTAGGCATAGGCATGATGGCTTGTGTTATCCGGGAAATGAACGGGATTTGAATATATCGTACCTTGTCGAGGTTGATGATGGGCTTCCAGAAGTGGTTCCGTTGCTTGTGGAAGTATCGCATACCAACCTTACCGAAGTAACCGGGGTGGTACTTGTCGATGTTCGTTCGGTGGTGGTGCTGACCACCGGCCATACCACGACCACCGGGGTGCTTGCGGTGCTTGCCAATACGACCGTGACCGGCCGAGACGTGGCCACGGCTATCGAGATTGTTAGTATAGTTCTTCCAATGAGGTACACGTAAAAATATTCAAAAATCAATTTGTCGTCCAATTCGTCGCGCCGGTTACTATCAAGATGCTTCCCATTCTTGCTTTATGTAATTAATTGCAGGAATTTTGTGCAATCGATTTGAATTCTTCTCGCCGGTTCTCGCGGCTGTTCGTCCCTCCTCTTCTCTCCTAGCTAACTCAAATCTCCCATCGATGATAGCATAGCGAGGCGGCCCGGCGCGACAGTAATCGGAACGACGATTGATGCGAATGGTGGAATGGAAGCGATATGGACATACTGCTTTCTGGTCTTCGAGAATCTGGTAGGCATTTTGGCGGATGAGTGGCTGGTTGTAAGGTGTTGAAGTTGCCTACTCGGGATGCGTTGCGAAGATTAGGCGGGTTTTGAAGTTGTGTGAAATTCTGTGCGTTTAATTTTGTTTGCGTAGGGTTTGGTGCTGTGGAGTACCGAAATGCCACACCACCTGGAAAAATTCCTGTCAGCCACAGGCAACCCACCAAGCACGAGCCACACGCAATCCTACCTAATCCTCTTATCAAAAAGCGGGACTCCCTCTAGTTGCATCAACTTTCAAGAAATTTGTACCCGAGTACCACCTTCAAACCTGTTCACCAATCAGAATTAACC
The DNA here is from genome assembly GCA_023628415.1 of Hypoxylon sp. PDH2405. NCBI lineage: Eukaryota > Fungi > Ascomycota > Sordariomycetes > Xylariales > Hypoxylaceae > Hypoxylon > Hypoxylon sp. PDH2405. The sequence goes on from JAMAKT010000012.1 coordinate 485,241, forward strand.
AGATTACTTCTTCTGGTCCAACAGATACGAACCCGACTTTGTGTGATCTGAAGCCGATGCAAGAGGTCGAGCTACGGGTTTACACATTGCCTGTAATGATCATCCACTGATAACTCGCTGTTTCGACTTCTATCGATATTGAACAGAACATGTCCATTGGCGATTATGCTGATGGCTCTCAAGACAAGTATACCGAATTTATTTAGGGGCCAAGGTCGTTGTGGATTTCATGCCAGAGGCGCATGAGTGTCGGTTTCCCAGCTGGCCATCTAAAACGTAGTTGACCTTTCATAATAATAAGTCCGGGTCTTAAGAGCAATCGACACTATCCCGTGAATTTTCCATGAGAATTGCCTCCAGAGCGCCTCTCAAGCGTCTACATATACTACTAGCAACTGGATTCACCGTGTTTTAGCAACGGACTCGAACAGCCAACCGCTGATATGGATGAGTTGATAGACGGCGTTAGGAAGATTGACTTCCACCACCCGTACACTCCATACAATGTGCAAGAACAATTCATGAACACTGTATACGAAGTCCTCCAACGAGGAGAAGGTCAGGTTGGCATTCTTGAAAGCCCGACAGGTACTGTATGTTGATGCTTAGTCCAAATTGTTACCTGATACTGACATCCTTAGGGGAAATCGCTATCCCTAATATGCGCCGCTCTTACGTGGTTGCGTAATCATAAAAAGTCGAGGTTTGAGTGCTCTGTTGCGGAAGCGGCCGAGCAGTTCAAGGATGAACCCGATTGGATTGTCAATCAAATGTTAAAGAGAAAGCGAGAGGAGATCCTCAAGCAATGGGAAGAAAGAGAAGCACGTTTGAAGAAGATACGGACCAAGGAAAAACAGCTGGAAGAGAGAGGATCGAAGCGAAGGAAACTAGAAGATGGCAGTCTTAGGAAGAATGGTAAGACCGACGATGACGAAGATGAATGGCTATTAGATGGAGGCCAGGATGAAGATGCTTCTGGAGGAGATGATAATCCATCAGGCTTCAGTAAGGAGACGAGAAACCTCATGGGAAAATTAGGAATGGGAAGTCTTCAAGCGAGGGAAGAGGAAGAAGACGAGGGCGCAAATGAGATCAAAGTGCGATAGTCCCTTGCTGATTCTGATTGCTTTAGCTAACATATGTATAGATCTACTACACCTCGAGAACGCATTCTCAGTTAACGCAGTTCATCTCGGAGCTCCGCCGACCGACTTTTCCAGCATCGATACCGGATTCTCTTCTCAATGAAAACTCTAGCGCAGAATCAGAAGACATCAAGCACCTCCCATTATCTTCCCGTCAAAGGCTTTGCATAAACCCGTCAGTAGCCCGCCTTGGGTCTCTCCCTGCAATCAACGATCGTTGCACTGAGCTTCAACAGCCGAAATCGAAAGACAGGTGTCAGTTCGTACCGAACGCAGACAATCTGAATCTAACCCATCAATTCCGGGATAGCGCACTCGCTACCCTTCCGGACATCGAGGACCTATTCGAGCTTGGGAAGAAGTTCCACGTCTGTCCGTATTATGCTTCGAGAACCGCGGTTTCCGGCGCCGAGATTATTACACTTCCCTATCCATTGCTCCTGCAGAAGACTGCAAGGGATGCCCTCGGTATCAAACTGGAGGGTAACGTAGTAATCATCGATGAAGCCCATAACATAATGGATGCGGTAGCAAACGTCTATGCTTCTGAAGTCAGCCTTAGCGAGTTGAAACGTGCGAGGCAGATGCTTGGCGTCTATGTGAAGAAATTTGGGAAGAAACTCAAGGGCGAGAACAGAGTCATGGTCGCTCAAGTTGCTAGAGTAGTAGATGGTTTAAGAGACTGGCTAGAAAGCGCATTGGAACAGAAAGTAAGGGCAAATATAACCTCAACGTTTGAGCTCCTGCTAACTTGCAACCTCCTAGAACGATCAAGGAATCGTCGACCCTAACCTCCTTTTAAGGTCTAAAGGTATCGACCAGATCAACATGTACAAGCTTATCCAATACATACAAGACTCCAAACTAGCGTACAAGATCGAAGGATATGTCGCTCAAGCCGAATCCCAGACCACTGATAATAATTCACCCAAATTCTCTTCAACTCCGGTGTTACACACTCTCCTGTCGTTTCTTGTCTCCCTAAATAACCTGAGCTCCGAGGGCCGCATCTTTTATCACAAGGTTTCCCAGAGTGACATCAAGCTCTCGTACCTGCTACTCTCACCCACGCATGCATTCTCCTCCATCGCATCCAGTGCACGAGCAATAATCCTTGCTGGTGGTACTATGTCGCCCTTCCAGGATTATACTGCGCATCTCTTCCCAAACCTGTCAGAAAGTAAGATCACCACTCTCAGCTGTGGTCATGTCATCCCATCTTCGAATCTCTGTGTTTGGACATTAGCATCCACTGGACCAAAGAATGACGCCAAAAGCCTGGAGTTTGAATTCAGCTTTCAGAAGCGCAGTGACAGGTCAATTATTAGCCAGCTAGGAGTCGCAATTCTTAACGTCTGCACTGTCGTTCCAGACGGTGTGGTTGTCTTTTTCCCTAGCTACGGATATCTCGACGAAGTAGTAGCCGTGTGGAGCGAAGCCAGCCCCGGACAACCCAAATCCCTCTGGGATAGATTACAAGCCAAAAAGGTTGTATTCCGCGAGACGAAGGGCGGGTCAAGCGACGAGGTGTTAGACCAATACACCGAAGCAATCCTCGGCGGCGAGAGTAAACGCAGCAGCAAACCTACCACACCAACTAGAAATGGGGCTCTGTTGCTCAGCGTGGTAGGTGGGAAAATGAGCGAAGGCATCAACTTCTCCGACCGTCTTGGTCGCTGTGTGGTGGTAGTCGGGCTACCCTACCCAAATATCCATTCCCCAGACTGGAAGGCCCGAATCGAGTATATCGAGTCGACCACAGTCGAGCGCCTAAAAGCCAGCAACCCTTCTTTGTCGAAGAGTGAGGCCCTAGCTGCGGCCAAGCAGGCGGCCCGCGACTTTTACGAGAACGCCTGCATGCGTGCCGTGAACCAGAGCATTGGGCGTGCAATCCGGCACCGCAATGACTATGCAGCTATCGTGCTAGCTGACCGGCGATTCGGGACTGATCGAATTAGGGCAAAGTTGCCGGGTTGGATCCGTGGGGGCTTGGTTGAAGGGAGCGAGAATGGTGGGCTTGGACAGATGATGGGCAAGCTTAGCGGATTCTTCAGAAGCAAGGGAGCGCCAACTGGTGCCTAGATTATCGGGAGTAGAAATACGGATTTGTCCAAAGTTATTGGGGCTCAGCTCACAGCTAGTAGCAAGTTATATTTAGACGGCAGGGCGAGGAGCTGAATCTTACTGTTCCGGGCGGCTACCGGACAGGATTGGTGGTCTAGGCCCAAATAATTGAATGTAAATTACTATTCCGATTTATTAATTGACCATCACCAGCACAAGTTGATGTCCGAGCTTTCACCATCGTGAACTAAATCGTCTCGTATATCCATAGCATCGCGCCATATACTGCATGTGCCAAGAACAGCTGAGATGTCATTGCAAGTTATTATCCCAAAAACAGAAAGACGAGAAGGAAAATGACATGGAAAAAAGTACACAAATCTCGAAGCTGATGTATAAACGCTAACCCTGGCTTACGCCCCATTACCAGGTGACGCCCTACATAAGCCAGGACTAGTATAATTTAGACTAACATTTCTGACGCACCCTGCGCTTCTATGTAGCAAATTAGACCGCTAAGTCTTACTACGAAGTCTATTATGTCTTAATATAGCAAAACGTGTTAGTTCTTACTGCAGTTAGAAAATGTTAAGTCCTATTATGGTAAATGGTTTTAATCACGTCTACCAACTGCTGGAGAAGGAGGCTTTAATTAAATGTAAGAAGAATGGGCTGAGAGGAATCTGTTGAGTTGTCGTTAGATTGAGGTCGTCGTTATGAGCGAGTGAACACTCCGCCCCGTGGTAGTCTAGCGGTTCAGCCTCCCGCGCCGTAGGACAAATGAATGGGGACATGCCGAAGCAATGATCTAGTAGGTATAAGATGGACTTGCTTCAGTTCACGGCTAGCTGCACAGGAGGCGGTCTGGTTATATAGAAGCTATAGGCAATACATATGAGACATCTCCACTCGATACTCCGGTCGATAACCATATAAACCACATATGTTTCTCTCCAGATCGTTTCTTTCGACCAACCAACCATCTTGCTAAAGATTTAGGAGCGTTCAAGATGCGGTGCCTGACATTACTCGCCCTTTTCCTAGCGCCCCTCGGCGTAGTCTCTGGTGTAGTGCCAACTCGCGCTCGTGGTTCTTTATATGCCCTCCATCCACCTACCAAGGTCAATGAGGCCCGCTCGAATGTTGTTACACCTGCGCCATGCGTCGCGATGCGTCCTGCGCCAAACCAACAGGAGACACGTGAGAGATTTGACAGATTTGCCTACGCCTTTCTAATAAAGAGGAACCTCACCGAATCTTTCGAGTATATCTCCGCCAAATACGTGGTATGCATGCCTTTTCTCATCATTATCTTCACTCAATGTCATGGCTCAAGACAGCACGCTTCTGTTCCACTGTCCAGACAGTCTTTTAGATTGACATTGGATGTGCTGACCAACCCACCTTGCAATATAGAATCACGACCTTCTTGCCGGAGCTAATGGACCCGGTCCTGCTCTGGACTTCCTATCAACCATATGGGATCACGTCAACTTCACGAATCCCCGTACCGCATTTAGGGGTAACCAGGGATGGTTGAGCTATAATGCAACCGGTTCTGGTGCAATCGTCGACCGTTTTAGGTGGGAAGCTGGGTGTATCGTTGAGCACGTAAGTCTACATGATTCTTGATCGTCCCAAGCCTTTTTCAGCTCTAGTAATTAAAGACAAATGCTAACTTCTATCAGTGGGATACAGGAGAGAAATTCCCCAAGTGGGCAAGGAAGTGAAACCAAAAGATCTTCAGTTTTGTGGGTGCATTATAGAGGATATATTGGCACTTGATGAAGAATGGTGGGCTTGAGTCCGCTTGTATTCTTGAATATTTTCTTGGTGTATATTGTTGAGCCATATTGTATTAGTATCTGTCATAATACTTCACGGGATCGACCAAGTCGACGTCCACGACTGAATCTGAGGCGGAATACATACTCGGTCCCCTCCCATGGCAACCCAAAGAGAGGAGTTGCGAGATGAAAGTGCCGACTAAGATTAGGTTATAAGACATACTATGATTAATAGTACCAAAAGGTTGTCCATACTTCCGAAAGCGTTATATGTCATCTCCCCCGAGACAGAGTCTCAGGGGAGATAGATGTATACGGCTTCCTGCATAAGCCACATTGATTACATAATGCAATAGGACAAGCTCGCTAATGCAATTCAGCTCGCCACAACCCCGCGCTTCCTATCGATAGATACATGTATCCAAGTACCTCTTAAACAAGACGCGTTTCTCGTCGCGTCACTAATAAATATTCTCTCCATCTTGCGCCGTCTACTATCACATTTCAAATCTGTGTTTCTGTCGATCCTTTTCGCGCCAATCGATCCAATTCAGTATATAGATAGAAGACTAAGAGATAAAATGGCGTCCTCACGACAACATGAGGAATATCAATATCTTGATCTTGTGCGCGAGATCTTAGACCATGGAGAGCGTCGACCGGACCGGTAAGATGCAGCACTGCATTCCTTTTTTTCCCAACATTGAAAAGGACGATCGCATTCAAGAAATAAAATATTGACTTTATGCCCTCAACAATTACAGAACAGGCACCGGTACATACTCCATCTTCGCTCCTCGCCCGCTCAAATTCAGTCTCAACGAAAACGGCAAGCCAATTCTACCCCTCCTAACGACGAAGCGCGTCTTCCTACGCGCCGTCATTGCCGAACTACTCTGGTTCATTGAGGGCAACACCTCATCCTCATCTCTTAGCGAACAAGATGTCAAGATTTGGGACGGCAACGGGTCCCGCGAGTTCCTCGACAACCTTGGACTGACGGACCGCGAGGTCGGCGACCTGGGTCCAGTCTACGGCTTCCAGTGGCGCCACTTCGGTGCCGAGTACATTGATGCGAAGACAGACTACACCGGCCAGGGTTACGACCAGCTGGCCGACGTCATACACAAGCTGCGGAACAACCCGTACGACCGTCGCATGATCTTATCCGCGTGGAACCCGAAGGACCTGAAGAAGATGGTGTTACCGCCGTGCCACATGTTTGCGCAGTTCTACGTCTCCTTCCCGAGGCAAAGCGAGGAGAGCAATGGGGACCAGAGCAAGCCGAAGGGTCATCTCCACTGCCAGTTATACCAACGATCCTGCGACATGGGCCTCGGAGTCCCGTTTAATATCGCAAGCTACGCGCTTCTAACGCATATGCTCGCGCATGTGTGCAATCTAGTGCCAGGTAGTCTGACACACGTTATGGGTGACGCCCATGTATATGTCGACCACGTCGACGCCTTGAAGGTCCAGCTTGAACGAGAACCAAGGCCATTCCCAGAGCTTCAACTCACGCCTGAGAAAGGCGACTCGATTGACGGATGGAAAGTGGAGGATATTAAAGTCTTGAACTACGAACCCCATAAGACAATTCCTATGAAGATGTCCGTCTAACTTAGATTGCGATATCCGGGATTGGTTAGAAGTTGACATCGGTTGCCTTTACTCCAAGCAGAGCATCGGCATTCAATTCAAGTTAAGATGCGGTATGATAATGAATACAATATTTGCGACGATGGAGATGGAATGAAACAGTCACCGGCCGTGAGCCGATATTGAAGGTCACATCGATCACTCGGGCGCGAGACAGACTACTAACGTGGTGGAAGAGCTAGATATCAACTATATACGCTATATTAGAATTAGTATAGAAGACTGGCGCCGATAGTATTGAACGAAGAGCATCTAGATTAATGGCAGGTGTCACACCTATATGGTTTCATAGTGGGAACAGTTGATTTTCTGGGGATTCTTATTCTATGAGAAGGAGGGTATGCACCCACTTTTCTGGACGCCTTATACGCATCCCGAGATGTGTATTCAGACTGAACCGACATAGCTCCCCTGGTGACTAGAGACCGGGATCGCCACATTCAACTCGCACTGCCACGAGATCAACTTTTATGATATTATATAAGAGTGTTACAACTAGCCTTTCACCTCTCGTCCTTGACATCCCACTCAGCCGCAACAATGGACAAGCCGTCCGTCTTCGCTCTTGCAAACATCGCCAAGCAGGAACCTCAGAACTTACATTTTTATGTTGATAAAATTGTGCATCTACAGTTCTTTGGCGACGATGCTATCTGCCATGAAATATTCCGGGGACTAAAGTTTCCTAATCTGGAGATACTTTCGTTGGACGCTAATGACCTCAACAGTGATGAATCGCTAGAGCCGTATCTCCAACCAAAGCTGAAGCGTTTCCAGTTCTACGGGGGACCGATTTCAGATGTGTTCCTGGAGAAGTTGCAGGTTTGTGATATCTCACAACCCCACTCATAGGCCGCCTACCCAAGTAGTAACTGGCGTAGAATTCTTGCCCACAACTCGAGGAGCTGCTCATCGATAACCCTCGCGATTTGATTTCGCCCGAATGTTTTCTCCGGTTCCTTAACGGCGCAAAGTCCCTAAAACACGTAATCGTCGTTTGTGGCATGGACAGAGTCATCACCGACTCCGTTTTCATTGCCTTAGCCGCCAGGCCCGATCTTGAAACTCTGGAGTTACGGAAGACCATCACTGCGGACCTTATTTCGAAGGCCGTCGATCAACAGGCTCGAAGCGGTGCTGAAGGGCGACTTTTTCCGCGACTCCATAGACTAGCTTGCGCCGTCCAGTCTGACGGGTTTATGGCACTACTGCCTCATTTATCGCAACTCAAATCCTTGGACGTACTGATCGAACACGGCGGTGCTCCTCTGAACGACATGGGTCATCTACTCTTAGACATCAGCAGGTACTGTTCGAACTTACGCGATCTTGCTCTGGAAAACCCAGCCCCAGAGGGCGCCCATATCTCTCCGCAATCACTCGTCGAGCTGGCGCAAAAGCTAAGTCAGTTGGAAAAGCTCTACATTTCCAACGAGAAAACGGAAGTGGAAGAACTCGACACTTCTCACTTCGCTAGTATTGTCAAGGCACTGCCGCACTTGAAGACTTTGGGGCTTTTATTCAAGTGCCGTCTCACAGAGGCTGCGCTGGTGGAAGCTGCGAAGAGCTGCGAGACCATAACCAGGCTCGAGACCTGGGGGTCCTATAACCTGCGGAATTTAGGAGAGACTGAAGTCGCGTTCCCTAAATTGAAGGCGCTTGAACTGGGGGATCTGGTGCCGCCGTCTGTCGCAGCTGACGCGATGGCCACGGAGGCAGCCAATGCAGCCGGATTCTTGAACAAGATTGCGCCTAGTTTGAAAGAATTCGATGTCATATTCCCAAACACATTTAGCAAGATGGTTTCGCGCGAGATAGATAATAAATATCTTCCAAAGGGGCGGAACGAAGGAATGCCTATTACGTAGACCGATTCTTAGCCAGGATTCTGTATTTCGTCAAATGCCGCGTTAGACGCGCAATGCAGACTCATATTGGCAAATAAGCAACGAATACCGACTCAAATATAAGCACGATGGATCAAGGCCGACGAATGCAGATGATGAAGGACAGCGGCATTGATAAGGAATGTCACATGTGGAACGGGGCAGATCTCGGACTCATGAGTGTAAGCAGGCGCGTGCAATTCAATCAAAGTCCTAGAGTTACACCTCAATGCTATTATTAGAGTCGTCTCTAGGTCGAAATTGAGAACCTAGAATCCATATGCTCGAAGGAGTTGAGCTTGTATACTGCATATCTCAGGCTGTTGCTATCGTATATCCAGGGAGGCCAGGTTAGGCAGGTTGATAGCCGCTTGGAGCTCTCCGACTGCATTGAATCGGCCATTCTGCTGTTTTCAGAGAAGCATACGTGGGGAGACGTGGAGCTTGATCCCTGGCCCTAATCCTTCCTCTTGCGGGCACACCCGTTGCTTTGCTTACTTCGATGACCGGTCTGTCGGAATTCCGCACGAAGCTGAGTGTTTATATCATTGTGGCGACAGACTCTCGGATCGCATATCAATTCATCACCGAGTGTCTCGGGACGCATTAACGCATTGAAATCCTCTTCCATAGGAGCCGTCTTACAATTCGTCGTCGGCGATAGTGAGCCGTCCTTGAAAGAGGGATCCCAGCTTCGCCGTTGACGGAGAAACTCGCATTTCTCGCGTCAGCACAGCTGAAATCCCTGAGCCAATCCCTTACCTAATACAGAGTTAAGGCATAATGAAGACCAGTAAGGTTGACCACACAACACTTCTGCTTCCATGCCTAGCAGCGCCAGCCCTCGTTCATTGGACATTGGAAATGGTAATCATGCATAGCTTTACAGCCTCATTGGGAAGCCAACTTCAAGCATTGTGGATGGGATGGACTCAATCATGACGGTGCCGGCTCCTCAGTTATCCCGTTGGGTGTCTGCTCCGGAGGACATGGATGCGATGGTGACATCTACCGGAGCTGTGGGGTTGAATGTGCCCATACTATGCATATTGACCGAGCAGCTGGATAGGTGATAAATCGTAATGAAGATCACGGATGCGAGCAATATTTAATAATCGGCTGCCGCCCCTCGAACATATCTCCTCCTCCTTCTCACTATCATCCTTAAGCCGCCTCACAACAGGACCACCATCCCAAGCAACTATCAACACACAACTGCCACCACCAACCAAAAATTAAACACCATGGCTCCCGTAACAGAATTCGTCCAAGCCACCCTCAAGCCAGGCGTCCCCCTAGAGCCCTTCTACAAAGCCTTCGAGAAGGTCAAAGCCGCATCCGGTAACCACGTGGTGCGCGCCTCGCCGCTCCACGACAACCCGGAGCAATTCCGGCTCTTCATCGACTGGGACTCTATCGACGCGCACCTCTCCTTCCGCACCACAGACGCGTACAAGGACTTCATGTCCGAGATCGCACCGTACGTCGCCGGGCCCGCCGTCGTCGTGCACCTCGAACTCACGCCCTTCCCGGCCGCCGTCCTCGACAAGTCGCCCGTGACCGAGGTGTTCCAGATGTACTTCGACGCTAGCGCCGACGAGGCCAAGAACCTCGCCGCGGCGAAGAAAGTAGCTTCGGAGCTGGCGGGCGCGGGGTTCGCGGGAGCCACGGGCCTGAGCGCCGTGGGCTGGACCGTGGAGAAGGACGTCGAGCACAAGGGCGAGAAGACGCGTGCGCTGGTTGCGCTGATTGGCTGGGAGAGCGTCGAGGCGCACCATACGGCGCTTGAGACGGATGCTTTTAAGAAGATCACTTCGTACTTCCAGACTGGGACCGATGGTATTAAGGGTTTTGATATGTCTTACGTCAGCCTCAAGGCTATTTAGAGGCAGAGGCAAACGCAGACCTGGGTCAGGTTGGTTGCTTAGGATTCCTTCATTAGCAGGATAGCAGTGGTCGGCCTTCGATTATAGAACTGTTTGCGTATACAGGAATGATTTGTGCAAGGTGAACTTCTTTCGCTTACAATTTTGGCTTGTCTACCTAGGTATTATACATTTATGTCGCGACGTTGATGTGATCTTACCAATGTAGAGTCCTGCATGGGAAGAAAAAAAAAGACAAGGATAAAAGCATTATTGAAACCGGTCCGAAGGCTTTGGCCTATCTTAGCATAGGAACGGTAGTTCTGATCTCTATTCAGTATTGATATACATCTAATACTATATGGTCTTCGAATCAACGCCTTCTTTTGAGCTCAATTCCTTCCCCGCTTCTTCGTCTAAAGACTGTCCCCTAACAACTCCTACACCGTGATCTGCCATTTCCGACTTCAGAATCGGGGGTCCGGAGAAGTGCTTGCGGCCCCAAACGAAGTACCAGATGATACTTATAGCAGCGAAACCCGCGAATACCACGCTAGCATAGTTCATAGTGGACGCGTCCAGCCCGGTAAGATTCGTCGGCATGCAGAATAGGAATATAGCGAGGACAATCCACAGGAGCGTCGTGATATTAATGGCGAAACCGAAACGGCCAAGAGAAAACGACGCGTGTTTTAATTGCTTCCGCCCACGAACAACTGACACTAATATTGGCAGACCGTACGACGTCGAGAGGCATATTGTGGCGACCCCTGTAAAGCTGCCGAACGCCGCTGATGAGCCAAAGTAGATGAGACCTAGCAGGCAATCCACAATCGCCGATAATGTGAGGGCAAGTAGTGGAATGTCGAACCGCTTGTCGACCTTACTCCACAGACCAGAACCCGGGATCGCTCCGTCACGGGCGAAGGCGTAAGTGCAGCGGCTCGAGGCCGTCAGCGCACCGACGCCAGCGAACAGCCAGATACCCAAAATGAGAAATAACAATCCGAAACCTCCTCCAGCGCTACCAGTCGCCGTCTTGAATATGAGTCCGACTGGCTGCCCATTTGCGACTTCGAGTAATGTCTGCACTTCTGGTAGCACAAAGAGGATAGGGATCAAGTAAACGAGGCCGGTGATGCCGGCCGCCACTACAGACCCTGAATAAATAACGTCAGCAAATGCGCCTTACAGAAAGTTATGAAAAGCGTTTCGATTTGATTTGTGAGCTGTGACTCCGGATAGGGGCATAAGGACAGAAAATGTCTTGGATGTATAACACTTAAAACGGTAAATTTGTTCTGGAAAATACTCACAGACGATAGCCTTTGGGACCTCCCGCTCAGGCGTTTGCACTTCTTCGCACATAGCCGCGACCATTCCGTAGCCAGTTAATACATATGCGGGCTGCAGCAACCCGACGAAGAATGACCACCCGGCCGGCCATCCCGAGGCCGAGGCATCGTAGTGCGCGAAAACAAATTCACCGCTCCGCTTGCTTGGTGACATGACTAATAGAACGATTAGGATGATAATGATGGACGCGGCAGTCCAGTATATGCAGATCGTGTTAATAAGATCGAGGTACTTGGAGCCGAATATGTTGATTAGGTAACACACGAGCATGACAGCCCAGAACATAAGGATGGTCTGCCACTCATTGGCGACGAAGTCCTCGTCCCACAGTGAAATGGCGCTAAGGATCAACTGGGCGCCGCCGAAGTTGATGGAAAGTGTTACGGTCCAATTCCCAACCAGTGTCAGCCACCCTGTGATCCAACTTGCGATAGGCGCCCAGCGAGGCGTTGATAACAATGCAGCCCAGTAGTACACGCCACCCGCGGTAGGATAGACGGAGCAGATCTCAGCTAGCGAAGCTGCGATGGCAATCGAGAGGAGGGACAGTAGTACCCATCCCCAAATTATAGTGACCGATTGGCCATTCGAAAGCGATATGTAGAACGTGGTACTGAGACCATAGGGGACAGCCATCTACTACGTGTTAGTCATATTCTCCGTATAAGTTGACTAATATCATTGAATATGCGAATAGAGTGAGTCACAATCGAAGAGCCCGAAAAAAAAAGGTGAAGGACAATAGCACATACTGTAACCAATTAGTCTCTATAGCTCATAAAAGAAGTTATATTCATACTTACCAATAGCAAATGATAAACCGAGTACTGAAAGCATACTCAAGCTTCGAGGCAGCTCGGCCTTGTACCCCATCTTGGCGAGCGCATCATCCGCTGCTGTCGCCTCGAGCGACTTGCGCCGACCAGCGCTAGAAGTAGATTGTCTCCTCATCGTCGATGAGTCGCAATCAAATATGAGAGATGCGAAAAATTAGGAACTAGGTAGAAATAAGAAATGTCGACGAGCGCCATGAACATAAATGTGTATAAGTTGGAAGATAGAGGTTACACAATCCCTGCACAGTTGTGCTGATAACATTGATGCTCTTATCCTCTTATCTCTAATAAAAGTCGATCCTTCTTAAAGGTAAGATACGGCAAGTAGACATGGCATATTCCGGCGATACTATACAGGTACCTGTCCAGTTATCAGTGTTCCGTTGAAACAGCTGAATGTTTCCAAGGTTAATTGCTGCTGACTAGTCTCGATACAGTATCGCGTACGGTCTTATTTCCTCAATCGTCCCCTTCCGCTGACGTTTTGACCTTTCATTATCTCTGTATATCTCGATGAATAATCCCCATTGCAACGTAAATCCATTTTATCACAACATCTCTTGGTTTAATCAATACCTACCCCGTAACAAGAGCATTGCGTACCTAAAACAACAAACCTCTCATTCACATCACAAAAGGCGTTGCGACATTTGTGAATTTCCAAAATGAAGGAATAGGGGTGAGGACTAGGACTTGGAGAATCTGATCTACTCCAAATAATGAGGGGATCTGGATCTCCAATAAGGTCCGAGTGTTGGCGATGATCCGAATCGGGCCTCCTTACTAAGTTCCCCGCACGCTATTCGCCGCCGCCTTGCGGGCGTATGTATCACGGATGCTCAGCGGCCATCGGTGCCGTGTAAGACAGACACCATTGACCAGCTTCATAAATCATTATCCTCGTGAGACAGTCTTAGGTTGGTCGATGACTGCAATAAGAATCGCTTAAACGCGGCCCATCTCCATCCGCCCCACGCATATCGACAAGGGAATCCAGAGCGACAACAGCCATGGCTCCTAAACCTCGTCTAGAAGGTAAAGTCGCGATCGTGACCGGAGGCGCCTCGGGGTTTGGACGGGGCATTGCGGCCAAATTTGTCGACGAGGGAGCCAAGGTCATTATTGCGGATTTATCGGAAGACGCCGGTCAAGCGGTAGCCCAGGAGTTATCCTGTAACTTCGCAACAGCGGATGTGACTAAAAGGGAAGACTGGGAACGCCTTCTGAAGACAGCCCTAGATGTTCATGGCCAGCTTGACATCGTGGTGAACAATGCGGGGGCCACATACGCCAACAAGCCTACTGAGGAAGTGACCGAGAAGGACTTTGACCTCGTCATGAACGTCAACGTCAAGTCCATCTACATCTCAACCAATGTTCTCCTCCCTTATTTCTTAGAGCAGAAGAAGCCAGGTTGCTTTATCCAAGTGGCGTCAACTGCGGGTGTGCGGCCACGTCCGAGACTCACTTGGTATAACGCCTCGAAAGCCGCCGTCACCAACGCTACGAAGGTATGATACACGTTGCAGCCACCATTCTCTTCATGAAGTTCACCCTTAGATTGATCTCGAAGTATCTAGAATCTCGCTTAAGACCGGGAACATAAATGCTGACTAGAAATTTATGACAGACGATGGCGGTTGAGTATGGACCCCAGCAGATTCGGTTTAACGCGGTATCTCCGGTGGTGGGAAGCACAGGAATGACGCACCTCTTCATCGGCAAACCCAATACGGCTGAGAATCGCAAGGCTTTCGAGTCCGTGGTGCCGCTGGGCAGAGGCTCTACTCCGGAGGATGTCGCCAACGCTTGCTGTTACTTGGCTAGTGAGGAGGCCGCCTTCATTACGGGAGTAAATATTGAGGTGGATGGAGGCCGTTGCGTTTAAAAATCTCCTTGAATTATTCTAGCATATTATTGTTGAGAGTATTTTCGACGGGATTCAGCGATCGGCCGAAGATGCCACGAAGTAGAATCCGGGCTGACGGAGCTGAATCTTTTCTCTCACCACGACCCATAACGAGCCGTAACATAGTGCTCAGTTAATATATTTTCGCAAGAAGCGACGAAAATAGCACTACCCCTGTTGGCTTGATTGACTTCCTAGGATTGGTTCATATTTGCTCAGTCTACTCGGAGCATAACCTATTCGAGATACCTATTGTGTTGCCTCCGAAGAGTTAATGCGAATGACAAGGTAGGGCTTGGCTATTTTTGCTCGCGATGTGTATGCAGCTGTTTACAGCCACGGTTTTCCCCTATTCTTATTCACCCGCATGATGCGCCCTGGTTTCCGGTGCAATGTTTAATATTAATAGCGTCCCGGCAAGGTGGGTTGCGGCATTGGCATGTCTTGGTATGTAGAAAATGTGTTGCATCGACCTGCCGAATAGGTATGTCCTTAGATGTCGTTCCGGTATTACCATTTTCGGATCGCTCACGGCCTCCTTTTCTCCACAAACACCCCACGAATACCCATGACGCCCATCGCGGCTGCGCTCTGGCGTACCGACAAGTTCCATGTTCTCCATTCAGCGAACCTGGTTTATTACAATTGCGATCGCCGACGATGGATCGACGGTCCGCTCGAACTGCCCGTGATACTCCGAGTTGGACGACAAGCCGGCATAAAGAAACAGCTCACGGTTTTCTACGCAGCATTGTTCAAATTCTGGATGTGACATCACGCACGTTATGAAGCCCTTGCGCCGGTATTCGTTAATATATATAAAGAGAGCCTCCTCGCCTTGGCAATGCTGTGAAACCTCCTTACCACAGCGCCGCCATCTTCACTGTCATAGACTCAGTAACTTGAAGATCGCCTCTTATTATCATGAAGAACTTCGCCAACGTTGCTGTCGCTGCTGCGCTTGCAGCCAAGTGCGTATCTGCCCATTATATCTTCCAACAGCTCTCGGTTGACGCCACTAAATATGCGCCATTCGAATACAGTACGTCTTGCGAAGTTTATGGTTTTCTTGCTTTATATATTGCCTTCAGGCATGAAAAGCACCAGACACTAACATACCTTCCGTTTGAACAGTCCGACAGAACACCAACTACAACTCTCCCGTCACGGGTAAGTCATAAGTTCACTTCGCCTTTAAATTTTAACTGACAATTATAGATTTGGCTTCGAATGACCTCAGGTGCAATGTTGGCGCACAGGGCGCCGACACTCAGACAGTAGATGTGAAGGCTGGCGAATCGTTCACATTCACTCTCGATACCGTACGTCTCTCCATAAGAATATACCATTTCATCAATCTGAAGCCACCACTAATAATTCGATAGCCCGTGTATCACCAAGGCCCGATCTCCATGTATGAAACACTCGTGGACTCAGACTATCAACCTATATACTAACAGAACCCCAGTTACATGTCGAAGTCCCCGGGAGCTGCCTCAGACTACGATGGTAGCGGTGAATGGTTCAAGATCAAGGACTTCGGTAAGGCTCTTCTACGGACCCAGCTTAGACGGATCTCGGTTGCTAACCCGTATTTCTAGCTCCGGACTTCTCGAGCGGACAAGCCGTCTGGGACATGTCGGGTGAGTCCCACCCCTTTACGAGAGAGGGTATAATTCAATCATGACACAAACTGACGTTGCCGCTTAGGCTCATATTCTTACACCATCCCGACCTGCATCGAGGACGGCGAGTATCTCCTAAGAATCCAGTCTCTCGCCATTCACAACCCTTGGCCATCTGGAATCCCGCAGTTCTACATCTCCTGCGCCCAGGTTAAAGTATCCGGCGGAAGCGGCAGCTACAACCCCTCGACTGTGCTTATCCCCGGAGCATTCAAGGAGACGGACCCTGGATACACTGCCAACGTATGTTTCTCGAGGTCTGGGTTTTGACGATAATAGAGATGCTGATTATATACTAGATCTACTCCAACTTCAACAGCTACACTGTTCCCGGCCCTGCACCTGTAAGTTGTCTTATGCTATAGCTGTAGATGCCATGAGCTCACTATTTCCAGTTAACTTGCTAAACTCGATTCAAATTCATGGGTGTTTGTGTGCATGGGCCTTGCTAGTTAGGATAAAGGGACTGGATGGAATAGAGTAAGCCTGGGACTATCGAGGGTTTTCTGCCTTGGTAGCTTAGCATACTTATGCAGGACAAATACAATATAGAAACCCTAGCAAGTGCTCATCAACCATAATTCAATTATTCCAACCTAAAACAAATAGTTTTCTTGAAATAAATCTGATGCCATAATCTCGGCTGCAACAGGTATATTCGGTATAGGGGAAAGAAAAGAGAGGTAGAGAGGGGTGAGGACAGGAGCAAGGATTGTGCCATGGTAATAGGACAGGGAGATAATGATATGATTCGCCTCAGTTTACCAATCAACCGCATCTATAGTAGGCCCAGCTATAGCTTGGGCAAGTTTTTGAAAAGGACTTGATCACTTCTGGTTGGGCTTAGTTCATCACTGGCAATAGCAACGAATTTTCAATGTCCTCATTCTCGGCATATCGAAGGAGAATATGCTTGCTTGGAAGAGCCGACAGGCGCTAAGGAGTAAAGTCAACAGTCAGATAGGATCTGGGCACTTGGCTTTTTATAACTCGTTGTAGAAAAGTTTAACATGAGCTGGTGTGAAATGGATTCAAGTACATAGTCAAAGCGTATAATGCTTAACTTGTTCGAATGGCGCATACACTTGACTATCCACATGCTAGGGGAATCCAAACCTACAATGATTCGTAGAAAATATCTGGCTCCTCGTGGCTAGCTAGTCTAGAGAAAGGAATCTCTTGAAACTCTGATAGACGTAATTAGGCTTCGAGATTGTATATCGAGATTGATCGCCACATCCATGTCGCATCGATGCCCAACAGTTGAGTCTGAAGTGCTTTGACTCCGGCCATCCACTTAGACGGTAAATAGTGGCAGTCTAAATCGAATGATATTCATATAGAATGTTTCTATAGTTCTTCTAAATATGCTTACGGATTAATCGAATAGGAACTTCAAAGAGTTACCCTAGGGAAGCCTATCGCATCATATAAGAGACCTATTATTCAGAGTCGTTCCTATCCGGTCATCCACTTATCCTTCACAGCGATGGCTACAAGTTGAGCAAGCTCCCATTACTACATTTATGCTATTATAGAACTATCTATTATGTTGCATTATATTGCTTGGTTGTGGTTTATAACATCCACTCGCAATCTGCGTAGTCCCTATTATCATATGATTTTGAACAATACTACTCTATGCTGTGTCTTCGCATATTACTTGATTTTTGAAGTAATAGAGTCTCAATGAGTGTATCTCAGGTGAAAAATACGTTGGCTATGTTAAAGGCATCAAGGAATACAGTTTAATGGTTAAGACTGTGAATACGTAAGTAGAACGCGGGTTGGTAGATTTTAACTCCTAAGTCTGACTACGACGATGAAAACTCCTATCAAATATGCAAGAATATAGGTAGGCTAGGTACGGAATAATAGAGTCCATAATTCCATTCTCTCTTGTCTGCCTGTCAAAATGTATACAGTGTCTTCTTCACCGGGTCATATGCAATAAACAACCTTGTCAGGATGGGTTTCAGACAGTGGGCTCAAGTGATTTCACGAGACTATAGTCTTTCCATTTTCGGTTTTGTTGTCAAACTGGCAACTTCGCTAGTTACTGCCACATACAGAAGCCAAAGTAAATCAACCTCACAAAGTCATAAGCGGACATATTAATTTCCAACGACGGATCCTATGGCTAAGTGGAAAAGCACATGCTCAAGAAAGGTCATCTAGCCGCCTAACACAAGTGAGTTGAAACAAAAGAGGCTGAGTAACTCTAAACTTAGCTACGGCCTTACGCAACCAAGCCCATCAGCAACTGTCCAACACGACAAGTTCCCTCAAAAGTAGACTCTCGGTATCCCTTTCTACACTAGGTAGTTTAGATAGTGATCTACGAAACTAATTATCTGTCTGCCTAACCAAATCCCTGGATGAGGAAACATATTGAACAACGTAAACAAGACATCGCAACCAACAAACACGCAATGCGTCTGCCCACGGTGGCGAATTTCCAACGCCACAAACCGTCGAAGCGAGGCGTCAGAATGCGTCGTAAAGTGTGATACAGCCCCCCTCTCCCTCTGCCCCTTCACTTCACACACACACAACCCACCCCCAAATGAGACCACTCGTACAGCATGTAAGAATCATAGATGGAAGAAAAGGGAACGGCCGGAAGTAAGGTCGACAGCCATATTACAACATACCAAACAAAATAGACGGGCAGGCAGCCATCACGCGGCGCGGCAGTGACTAATAATCCAAGTTCCGAATCCGGTCACATGGGACCTTGGGGACGCGACGACGGGGCGCAGGACCCATGGAGTTGTTGTATGGGTGGTGGGTATGTGGTGGATAATGTACATAGGTGGATGGGTTACGTAGGGAGGTAGGTATAAATATGTACATAATGTATGTACTATATGTACCCCAGGCGCAACACACGGACGCATAGTTTGTACATGTATACACCGGGGAACCAGGAGGGGGCAGGGATTCCGACTACTGTATCACATACTTATACATATACCCAGTCCCTATGTGGCGCGTATGAACTGATTTTTCCTACTATTTTCAACTTCGTGAACGCTTTTATAAGCAAATTAAACATAGTTTAAGACCGCGGATGCCAGATACCGCGGGCCGGGCTCAGCTTTAAATTTTAACAGCTCTATTAGGCAACTTGAGCGTCGATGAAGTCTGAATTCAGGCGTCCTATAGCACGGAAAACCAGGTCGGCGCGGCTTATAGCATAGTCTGATAAGCGCTCGAAATTGAGGAAATTGAGGAAACGTCGGCTGAAAATAACTTTTTCGATATGACAGATATCCTGCAGCCGTCTGATCTATTGCTCTGCGTCTAACTCGTTTCGTTTCCCTCCATATTACGCTGATCCAGAGCTGTATAAGACGGTAGCTCCACAAGTCTATAGCGATAATTACATACCTTCTGGGCGTAGTTTCGAGTCTAATGGCCGCGTGAACTGAGGATGGTGGCAACGAATGTTATCATATATTTCTCATGATTTTCATCATTCCTTTTTCTTTATAATCAGTTGCAAAGTGATCACCCGTATTATCTCCGAATAGGCAGGTCGAAATCTAATATCTTCGCCGAGCCTGACAAATCCGCCTTCTTTCATACGAGATCAAAATCGCCAGTCGTTGCCCACCTTCCTCCCGCGGATGCATCATACTTAACAACATCTGCACGTCATGTAGACGTACAGCAACGAGTATGGCATTCCCGCTGTTGGGGCTGTTGTGCTTGGGTTATCCGCTATGGGGTTTGGTTGTCGATATGCATGGATCTGCTACACTAGTGAACATATCTCTCCATATGTCGGTGCTAGTTACACCGGAGTTGTCTTAGGAACCCAATTTGGTTTTAATTGTGGTAGCGAGCAACTTAGGACATACGATACTGCATCTAAGAACCGAGACTATCGGATGTGACCACTGTAAATCTGTGGCGAAGGAGCTTAGCTTGGAGTAGCCCAACATGGTAGACGAGTCTAGGAAACGTCAATGAACGATCTCGGCGGCGTACTATGCTTAATATGACGGCTCCCAGAACGCGTGCTGCACGAACTACGGGTGCAAGCGCTTGCGTATGTCTCATCGTATCCCTAATGCATGTGCGTGGCTGATGGAGGGCTGGTGTGGGGATGGTGCATCATGAGATAGTTAGGCCAAGCTCGAGAGGGTGTAGGGATCCTAGGCTGTGCAAGAAGGGGGAATCTCGCAGATCATAGGATCTCGACGGCCTTGAGGTCGATCAGATTGCACCCTTGCAGAACCGAACCCCTGTTCGGATGGTCGGGAGACGAGGATAATCCGTTGCACTGCAGCGGAGAGAAAAGGGTGTCCAGGATGTTTAAGCATAAGACAACGGCGTCATGGGATGTGAGGTGCATTTTGGTCGAGGTCGACGAAAATGGAAATCTGTGGTAGATCCCTCGGTGAAATTGGACAGAATGAAGAAGGGGGCTCTAATAAGTTTTGAAGTCATGGAGAATCCTTTGGTAGTACTGTATATGGGACTAGCTGAGGGGTTGCCTCAATATGACTTGATGAAATCACGTCTGGATATCTCCAGATAGCTTGTTCTAGAACGTATGGCTTATGGTCTGCAACGTCTTGTGTATATCCTTAGTGATGTAGAAAGTTGAATTGTGACCTTTGATAGAGGGTGATTATTGGCTGGCTATGTTCGTGAAGACAGGTTGATCAGGATACCTAAGACCATAAGCAAATAGTTGGAGACGCTGAACGCTACAAAACGGATTCCTGGACGACTAGCGACGGCAACACGAGAAGCCGTGGACGGAATGGAGATTGAACTAAAATGTGCGCCGATGCCATAGGTATAAGAAGTTTAGTCTGATGCGTAGGATGACAAGATGCCATACAACAATACACAAAAGCGATGCATACCTACCTTAGGTAGGTAGCTTGTTTAGTTAGTGGACAGGGTCCCAGGATGGTGTGGGTCCTCATCACGTACTACTATATAGTATGTAGGTCGAAGTGGTGAGGGTAATTGATCGGTGATTCGTCTGTCAAGGTAACGGTGTGGCTACACCGTGAACATTTTAGGAACAGTGGCTGACTCCTCGTGTGCGTAGAGGGCTAGGCTCATACCGACCTGGGCGATCGAGCAATCTCGGGAATAACCTCGTTTTCGTAGGTCGCGGAGAACGGATGATGACGATAAGCATGCCCTCACCCTTTTCGGGGTTTGCATTGTCTAGAATAAGAAGACCAAGAGAGAACAGACTAGCAATGCCCAAGCTCCATACGATTATGCTCATATGACTTGTTTCACTTGGTAAGCAACACGTCTAGCGCTTAGTCTTTTCACACTCGTGAGTGAGGATTTGGGCTAGCCGCTCTTAATATTCAAAGAAAATAAAGAAAGAAATAAACGACGACCTTGGATTGTGGTTATTAAGGCTCTGTAATAGCCTGGACTTAAAGAGGTGTAGTTTCAATAATGATGGATACTGCCATATGAATCTGGCGAATGGTATAGTTGGTAATCAGATGCGCGAAGTTACCATGACAGCTTTAGAAGTGGTAACATAAGAGTAGTAAGAGAAGGAGATAGGACATGCCGGATTTGGTAACGGCTTGCCGTGTAAGCCAAGACATGTGAGGTAACAAGAATGGTAAGTTCACCAATGTCAAGTGATGGGAGGGCGAAAGATAATGAAGAATTTCGAGCGACGGCGGAGATGACTCGCTCTTCCACGACGGTTTGGGACTTTGACTCCGAGAGGTGAGGCTCATCACAAGCTCTTGCATTATTCCCTGCTCTCTTCAGCTCAACTTGAAACTTCACCCAAGAAATCTCAGATCTTTCAAGGTTACCGTACCCAAAACCAAGGAAAGGTTGACATTCAATGAGACAGTTGGAGGGATATGACGAAACTAAGACGTAGCATGTGAACTAGAGAAGCGCAGGAACGAATGGTTCAAGGGTTTGAAGAATCAAGGCGAATAAAGCTAGGAAATTGGTGTCTTTGGTCTAAACGTGCCGATATTCTCAGACCCTGGGAATAGGGGAATAGGGGAATAGTATAATGCTAGTCTTGTTAGTGATCACATCGAAGCCCCGGTCTAGCTAACCCCGACTACACCCCAGGCGATTCTCCTATGTTGTCGGCAGTTGAACGATCAGGTTGAGATCATCGTCTTCCGGGGCTGGAAGCGGATAGGCGTGTAATGACTTCGAACAGGGTGAGGAGCGGGATGAGCCATGGCGGCAGGGCGATAACGTTGCATCTACCAGCATGTTGGCCTCTATAATGAAGTACAACCCTGCCTCCGATCACTATCTGGTAAATGGAGCTCTGTTGTCGATGGTGGTGGGATCCTAGTTCTCGTCTGAGCCGTATGCAGGTGTGTACTCATGTATGTATGATAGTGGAAGTTGGTAGTCTATTATGTAGGTGGTACCCTCTCTATAGCCGAGTCGACTGTCCTGGTGTGTGGGAGATGGTAAGGTGGATGAAATGGGGAAGAATGGAAGCAAGCGAGTCTTTGCGAAAGAGAGGGCGGATTATTTTTGAAGAACGCGGCAGGCGCCAATCAAATGCACTGCCGGTCCCGGTCCAAGTCTGATAGCGAGAAACGGAGACCAAGATTTCCCGGACGGTGGGTCGAATTCGTGTTACTCCAACTTTGTGTACTTCAATTTAAC
The DNA here is from genome assembly GCA_023628415.1 of Hypoxylon sp. PDH2405. NCBI lineage: Eukaryota > Fungi > Ascomycota > Sordariomycetes > Xylariales > Hypoxylaceae > Hypoxylon > Hypoxylon sp. PDH2405. Next base: position 508,084 of record JAMAKT010000012.1, read on the forward strand.
ATGTCCTAGGAGGTATACATACATGTACATATATGCATGTAGAGTCGAGCCTTCAATGCATGTGTATCCAGCTCCATTTCAAATGTACATACATACAACTCCCCCATAAATTTAATTTTGTTTGGATCCATGATGTTCTCCATAATGATTGCGCCACAACCGCCACAGAAGGGGTCCGAGCACACACTTTAGTCTAATGCTGATGCTCTGCATGTGGTTTTTGTATGTAACTTTGTACATACTTCATACGTGTACCGTATTTCTATAACATTGAACATCACATCAATAAAGACATCGATGATCTCAGCTTGACCAACTACGAATGGTTTATGTACCTTGATTCCGCTTCCATTATCACGAGGCAATAATACTGCTTGTAACCATCTTAACTACGTACCTAGCGGGTAGGTACATAATACCCCCTACTGGTAGTAGTCTTCGGATCCGCCTCCTTGGGACGTCTTGAGTCCCGTCATTGCTTGCCCATAACGTCGACTTGCATCCAAAGGGATTCCACCAATTCCCATCCGTCAGAGATCGGAATCCTGCAAAATCTGTCGGCTAATCCACTCGGTGCAGCCTTCGCCGTAGATAAGCGTCTTCGTTGAGGCGAAAAGTCACTGGCCTCACTGGCTTCACGAAACACAAGTGGGCACTTAAGATGCGCTCAAGCGGAGCACAACTGGGGAAACGAGAATGAACATTACAATATCTGATATATCACCTAACTCAAATTACCATTAAGGTAAGTCGCTGATCACGGACGCTTCGGGACGCGTACAAGAGCGGCACCCGTCTTACCACCTTTTGATTTCGCCATAGGTCGCACTTTGTATTTTCTTAGCCTCACTGGCTCACTAGCTCACTCGGCACAGCATAGCATTGCCAACCAACGCCATCAAACAAGCTCCTATACGAGATCAGAGAGGCGAAGGAAGGCTTCAATATATTAGAGTGAGCAATCATATTTAATTACGGCCTCCCCGATCAAAGGGAGCATCTGCGATGCTAGCTAGCTTGTACCGAGTTATCGCATCTGACACCTGAAGAGGTTTAGAGACGAGAACACGCTCAGTCGCGTCATCATTTAAACCAATTCCGAAGACTTTCCCACTTCCCCAAGTCGTTCAATATACTAGGCGACCCAGCTTGGCGCTTTTCGATTATCCGGAAGACTAACTGAATTTATATCGTCCGTGCTCCCGGTATATCGACCTTAATTTAGTTCATCCTCACCGATCCGATCGCCCAAACTGACTGCTGCTGGCCTGATACGAATCCAACAAGGTGTACATGCTCGATACAAATGTATTAACCCCGCGGCTTATTATTTGCTGACCTTGAACGTGGTAATTTTAAGCCTAATCATAAGCCTTGATTGATTGGTTGCCACACTTCGGGTTTCAAAGCGAGAGGATCCATCGTCAGGTTTTCTTGGGATTCTCACCTTACCCATCATCTCCTGCATACAAGTGGCCTGTCCGCTTCGGCGGTCTACAATCGGCCGTTGGTTCGTATTTTATCCTGCTTTATCGGATCCGAGATTGTTCTAAGACGGTGTCTCCGCCTTCGAGAGAGAGCTACCAGGCGTCATTGTGAGATATCCCGGTCCAAAGGCACAATCATAACCCACTCAGACTCCCCTGGTTGGATAGGGGAGGCAGCTCCTCTTCTAACCACATACATAAGGTACATTCGCACATCAGTTATCGTGAGACGCCGCGACAATCCAACTTACCGTTTCATTATCTGTGGATCAACTTAATGTCGCAATCCCTCCACTCACAATAGAAAGTCACGGGACTAGTAAGGAGCCGGATGAACCATTTATGAGTCTACTTTCGGTCCTCTCTTGCAACCTAACGGCTCTTCAAGGATCTTGAGCCAAGGACAACCGAATCTTGAGCGTTGAATGTTCCAGTGAGACCCCCACACAAGGTCGGCATAACCACCCCTGCTGGTCTGGTCCGAACCACAAAGTCCTGGACCGTCTGACATTACCCTGGAGCCAATCCTCCGCCCTTACACAAGATTACACAAGATTTAAGAACCAGGTGTACTTGTTCAAGGGTCAGCCGAGAGTTCCTTGCGAGGGATACACAGGAGTTCCGGGATTATTTTTGTAGCTACCTTGGCACCTACCAGCAACCTACAGCAACCTACAGCAACCCACAGCAACCCGAAGAGAACCAGTGCCTTGCAGCGCCCTGCATATGACTCTTATCTTCAGCGGCGGGACGGTTTACCCATTTGGAAGTTACCTAGGGCTGCCTTACTAATTGCTAGGTTAACTGTCCAAGTCCTACATAAACTCGTTTACACATACCTTGGTACCTATTGACAGGGCGCGCGCAACCGCGACAGAGGTGAGGGAACACATGGGGGTTGGTTGACACAACTCTATTGTGACCTCGTGGTTAACTAGAGTCATTCATCACCTTATAAGACATATCCATCAGACTGACAAGACACATCTGCGGGTTCCTGGACCACTTTACCTGATCCGGTTTCCCAGTGTCTACCTGTTACATTCCTCGAGCGTGTTTAATCCTTGGAATATCAGCTTACAAGGTTAAACTACTTTTTTCCCTCCATTGGCATCACTCGAGGTTTTATTAGGCCCTGTCGAGAAACGGAACCATACAATCCATCGTCAACCTGGGCGTAACATTGACCTCATCATCAAAGCTCCGAGTCACAGAACGTCGTCACAAAATCCCCGATCTTCCGAGACTTTTTATCATTTTCCTCTTTTAATTGAACCAAGAGTTTTCAAGGCAAGAAGAAACAGAACAAGAACAAACCTTGATACCTGGTCTATAACATGCACCATCACGATTATTAATTCATTACAAGTACCCGGTCTACTCCTGTTCTCTTTTCTCATCTTACCACAGGACTTACATCCGCACCGTTGTTCCCCACATTTATATTCATAAAATAGTGAGGACCCCTCGAACCCCTCTTGTCCCTCCAGGTCTTTGCCTACTACCGTACACTGCTACTACTGCTGCTACAACAACTGCATCTTCCTGGTTCTACCTTTCCTGCGAACTGTGATCAGTTCCTTCATTCCAACCAGAGCCCCCTGTAAGTATTGTAACCCCCCCCTTCGTTTCTTCCCCCCAAGGTCTTGAACTCCCATCTTCTATTAAACTCCCACCTAACTTACCCATCTCTTACCCTAGTACGAGTTACCTTTTGGGTTAATGATAATAAAAGCTCCTCTTCGAGCAGCGTCTGGTTGTTACTGATTGTAGGTACCATTTGGTACTTTTATCGATTACATTACCCCCCATACGGATCTAACCCCCCCTTCGCCGTTCTGCAGCTATTTGATTTGACCGAATCTCTGCCGCCACTAACCCTCTTCATTCCCCTCTCTTGTTCCATTCGAGTCTCGTCTGAAGATTCCACCAACTCACAATCTCTGTTCCCTCCAGTCACCTTAAGACACACTACGCACGTACGCACACATATTACCCGGAACATCGGAATTCTCAAATCATCATCGTCCAAGTTCAATTATCACCCTCCACCTAAAATTAGCTCTTTTTTTTCTGTTCCTGTTCCTGTACCTTACACCATCGAGCTGTAACTGCATACGGGCATACGGGCGGCATACGTGTAGGGCAGGGTTAGACAAGACTTTTTATTATCGCCTTTTCTTATCAGCCCGTCCGTTTTCATAGCTTTTGATTGAAGCTTTAATAAGTTGGGAATTACATACATACATACATACGGTATAGCTACGTGCTCCGATAATAACAAATCGTTATTAGGTACCATTGCCTACCTCTCCTAGCTCATTAGCCTCGATTTCGACCCTTGGCCTGACGAGGAGTGGAAGAGCTAAACCACGACTTCAACGATAAGGGGGCGTCAATGCTCACTGCGACCAGGTTGTCGTCGGCGCGCCCCTCCTAAATCCTCCCACGTCTCGCTACCACTTTCGCCGATTATTGCTGCAATTGCTGGCACCTATTATTACTCCTGCTATTACTGCAACCTCTTTCCCCTTCACCCTTCATTTCGTCACATTTTTTAAAATCCCAAGCCCGATCGCCGCCACTGCTGCTACTATAAAATGTCCGAGTATCGTCATATGAGGTCCGGTAGCTTAAACATTCCCTCCCAGACAAATACGATGAGTCCGATAGTTCCGTCACACGGTCGCTTTGAAGGCCCGAGAAGTCCACCTAGTAAGTTTGCAGGTTACATCTTATTTCATATTTAAAACATTCTAGCATTCTCCTCTAACCTCAATGCTCTCCAATCATAGACACGTCGCACGTACCTTGTAAATTCTTCCGACAGGGCGCTTGTCAGGCTGGTTCTGCTTGTCCCTTCAGTCACGATCTCGGTGCCGCTTCAGAAACAGTATGCAAGTACTTCGCAAAGGTAAGAGGAACATGAATCTCACGGTACACTGTAGCACGAGAATGGCGACTAAAGGTTTGGTTAAACAAAAATAGGGCAATTGCAAGTTCGGACCGAAATGCGCCAATGTCCACGTCCTCGCCGACGGCAGACGAATTAACTATGGCAAGAATGGTATCACCATAGGTCAACCTATTCACCTCGGAAATCGAGTCAATCCCACTGCCTACAACAATTCCAATAGCGCCCTAACAAATTCCTTCATGCGCGCTGATGCCAACCCGCCCTATGGCAGCGCATATGGCTACCCAATGTCTCCGAACGATACATACCAATCCATTGACCGACGACCGAGCGTAGAGAACGTTCCCACCATTGATACTACATACTCTCATACGAGTTCCCAATATGGATCGCCGCGCGAAGAAGATCCGTCGCGCCTAGGGCTAGGTCTCTCCCCGGTGGCGGCCAAGGGCCTATCTGTCCTCGATGCTCCTCTTCCGGCTTCCTTCGACTCGAACGGAATTTCCAATGCAGCTCGATACCCTGGAGGGCCGTGGCCATCCTCTGTTCCTTCGCAATTTGGGCTCGATTCTCCTTCTCCATCCTTAAACGCAGCGAAGGAGTCGAGGACCTCCGAAACCCTCAAACTTCTACACCATTCCGCGTTCGGTAGCAACGAGCATCTTTCTGCAGCCGCAGCTGGTTCCTCGCCCACAACTCAACCATCCGACGAATATTTTGGAAGACGCCAGATGCACTCGAGCCGCTATGCGAAGCCTAAAATGCTCAGCAGCAGCGCGCCTCGCGCTATCGCTGGCGCCATCGATCGAGATTGGGAATCGGAATTCCCCTTCTTGGAAGAGGATTACTTACCCGATAATCTTAAAGACTTGCTAACACCGGCCGAGAAGGCTCGGCGCGGATCGCGAGCTGCCGATGAAGAATCGAACGGCCACAGGGGAAATGGGACCTCGCCAAGTATCGTTGGGATGAGCGGTACAGGAACGCCCAATGGGGAAGTGAGCTCCAAATTCGGCAGTCCTATGGCCTCGAGCCCAAGTAGATGGGGGCCGCTGTTCCAACGACAGCACGAAGAACACGAGGCGAAAAAGCATGCCGCTGCAGCTAGCGCAGGTGCATTTGGACACGTTGGAAGCCCTCTTCGCCAATCCAGCCTCAGCGCTAACGTTGTGCGACCACATACCACCAGTCGGTCCAGTAGCATCGAGGGCCTGAGTGCCCTGACCCAGCAGCTGCAACGCACACGCATCGACAGCAACGGAGGCGAATCACCTCATCTTCATCCCAATTCGCACACTTCGCGGCCGACAAATGGACGAGGAGGCGAGCGCCACGTCAGCAGCGGCTCCATCAGCTCGAGTGCCCGATATACCACACCGATAGGAGAGGAGGACGGCGAGTTCGTTTTCAGCATGGACGAGGATGGCGAACGAGATAGCACTATAAGAGCGCGGAAGAGAATGTCCGGCATGGGTACAGCTATGAGCGTCTGGGGTTCGAGCTATGCCGGGGTCGCCTCAGGACCGGGAAAGAAAGATGATGGCGCTGCGAGAGTTGTCGAGGGAGTAGGTGGCCGATGAACGATACTAGATCCATCAACATGACCAGGACCGTAATAATGCATCGTCACGCGGAATGATGAACATCGCCGAGGACGCCTGGTCCATTGCAAAGCTATTTCAAAGGATCGTGCGCCCAAGGTGCAAATATTAAAATACCGATACCCAACTCACGAAGTCACGAATCACGAAACGCCGGGGAGCTGGCTGTTGTGCACGAAAGCATCATACAACAAGAGCGCTACGACGAATCCACCCCACCTATACGGGAGGCGACACTGAAGAATGAAAACGAAGACTGTTTCTGCATAACAGGCCAGCATGCATAGAGAGGGGCGGAATTCTTGCTACTCGTTGGTTAAACATTTTCTCATCACGGCATCCAGGTTAGCAAAATAGTGACAACCCGGCGAGGTGCAGCTGGGTTCATATGAGATATACTATCTATTTACAGGAGACGCGGTAGGGGGGCTTGGAGTTGGCTGGGCAAAAATCATTTTCACAGTGATACATGCAATTGCTCTTTTTTCTTTTCATGTTTATAACATCTTGTAAGCTAACCCTCGACTCGTGGATGGGGGTTAGTATTATTACGTTCTTGGAGATATCCTGGGTTTTGGCATTCTTTTTCTTGTTCTCAACTGATCTAATCGACGCATCGGCACATCTACTTATCTGAGCTGACATGTAATTGGGTTTTATTTACTTGATGATAATGGTACGGGACTGGACTTGGACGTGAACATAGGCGGTCATACAAAGTACACGAAAAAAGAGAAAATTTCAATTGGACTAGAACGGAATCACCCTGCTCCATCCATTACCTTCGCTACCTACCTACTATTCATTCATCCTCTTCCTTGAATATACGAGCTAGCTAGTCTAAGCTGCAAGGGTTCTACGATAGGAAGATACATGATAGTGGCATATGGCATATGACATAAGGGGAATATGTAAATGCAATAACTCTCACATAGCTGCCGGATTGTGTTGGCCTCATAAGGCAGCTAAGTAAATACAACTACATATTAGTATACGCAATCTCGACTTCGTTTTATACTAGATAGGCTCTTAAAGAGGCAGAGCCTGTACGGAAGGGCAACCAGTCGCCAACTACGAATGAGTCGAACTTAATCGGTGAAGAAATGATATCGATAACAATGAGTCAATGAGTCAATAGGTCGATGAACGCTTGCGTGTCGTAAACACCATCTCTAGTTCAATTGGGGGCCATCACAGTGTGTAGAGGAACAGGCCAACATATCGATGAAATAGGTAGGGAAAAGAGGGGGAGATGGATGGTAGGCACATAGAAGGTCCCTTGATCGGTTAGAAGGGGACGACTCGATGTAGCCTTTCAAGGTATGATACAGAATATCGACCCTCTAGATTGGTTACTCGCGAAGTACTACTCCCTCCGTGTCGACCGGCTCGTCCTACACTGAAGCCCTCTACACCTTCACATTTCTAGGGAAAGGTTTGGTGGGTGGGATGGGCGCTAGGCATCCAACCGCCACCATACTTAGCGATCGGTCCATATATGGCCATCTGTTTTGGATGTTTGCGGCTCTGGCTACCGCACTAAATTTTGATCAACCTTGTGGAACTCGACCAGGCAGATTCCTGAACTCGAGGCAAGTCCCCATGGGGGTTCCCAGCCTTAGATCTGCGGCTTCGCGGCAAGGACTTGATTACCTTACTACTATAAACGGGCGTCGGGGCTAGGAGGGATCAAAGGATGCCCCTTTTCTATAAGTACCTAGGTACCTACTTACCCGGTAGGTATACGGGGGAATCGTCAGGGAATAGTTAGGGTTCATGAAACCAATGATCAGGTGAGTCATCTAAACTGCTCGCGTTTGCGTACATAGGTAGATTGTAGACTGATGAAGTATTGCCGTACCCTCGCCCTCGAAGGCAAATACAATACAATGAGCCAGGATCCAAGGGGCTTAGAGTCAGGGGTCGCTAAAAAACATTCCTTCAACAAATTTGTACACTACAATCATCCTTCTGTATTGTTACGGATGACTTTTCTTCGCCGTCCGCGATAAATTATTGTATTTGGCAAAGAAAAGTGGGAAGGAATATGGAGGCAACCAAACCGCTCAGATGAAACAGACACACCTAGCCAAGCCTCTACGAGGCCTCCGCGACCACAACAATCACATCAGCCGCCCTCTCGCTAACCATGTAAATGGGGAAAACAACATACATGACTGGGATCCTACAAAAAAAGAGGCATCCACCATTCTTAGCGCCTTTGCGTGTCTCTAACACAGCCATCGGGTTATCCATTTGCGCCAACCGGTGAAGCCTAACACATGATGGTCCTACGCCTCATCGCAAGTATATCCATAGATCCTCTGGCACCCCCTTCGGTGAAGGCGTTCGGCGACTGCTACACCTACTCGAAGGGTCTGCCGAACCCTTCCATACTGTACTGTGCGCCCTCGTACGCACTACCTACCTAGGTAGCCTTCACATCCATCTTCCTCGGTACCACTGCGGAAGCTATGGAATGTGACCCTAGGCGCATCTCATGAGTCGATCGGTGTTGGGTTCACAATTCTTACGCGGTTGCGCGAGTACGCCTTGAGAGTAAGCCATGTCTATGTCGTGGTCAGCCGTCGCACGCAAGGGATAGCTCTGGGTAACGTCTGTCAGAGAAGGCTGGTTGCCACCAACAAATGCGGCTGAGACCTTTTCTCCCAGGGCCATGACGGAGTGGGATGTCTGCCTGATTGCGACGCGGGACTCGCCGTAAGATACCTTCATCTCACCGAGCACTGAAGCCTCCTGATCGTATCATGGATTGTCTTCGTTGTGTGTGCGCCTTGGAGAAAGTTGTACCGATGAAAACGGGAGAGACTTGATGGGCTTTGCCTGTAAACCTAGATTCACATCGATCATGTGTGTTCCCACCAACTCCTGGGAGGTCCTCCCTCAGGCGGCTCATAGCTCAGAAGCTGTCCTGATACTGCTGAACTCAAGGATTTGTGACGTGTTGAATGTGCCTATCGAGACGACAACGCCACAACTTGCTTTGATTTCCCCGAGACACAGGTGTTCCTCTTCCTACTCTAGCTCGCGAACGAGGCGCCCATACCCAGCTTCGGCGAACAAACCCCACGTAAACCTGCTCCAGCTGGTTTAGGTACATTGAAGCCTACGAGTTGGGAGATAAACCGATGCTTACCGGTATCATTTTAGGAACAGGGAACTTGAAGGGATATGGGACACCAAGGGGTTAGAGTTACGCCTCGGACGCCACCTTAAGGTAGAAAAGGACATTGTCGACCAGCCTACCTAGGCGACAATGTCGATTACAGCGGCTAGATGCCAGCATAATCCTGCAACTGAGAACAGAATATACGGCTGGGAATAGTACTGGTTAAGTATCAGAGATGTACTCTGAGCGCATGGTGAAATTCATCTTTATCATATTCGCTGTGAATAGACATCGGGCTGGTTAGTTCGTAGATTATGGCTCCTGCTCATTAGTAGATTGTCAACATTGTCGATAGTAACACTGATATTCATTTTATAACTTAGCTAAATTTAAAGATGCGGCCTAGCTCAGTCTATCAGAGACACCACATTTCTTCGTATACTTCTGTATGCGGTGAGAAAGGGGTAGTTTATGGAATCGACTTTGCTTGTTGTAGGGCTGAGGATGTCTACGAGTTTCGGGCGACTACAATGGACCAGAGACTTCATAAAGTCCAAGCTATTGTGCTATCATTTCTTCATTGCTGTAATAATAGTTTCGTCTATGAGGTGAAAGGTGTCTTTATGCAGGATAGGGTCTACAGTAACTTACGTTTGATAATACAATGTACCAAACACTTGTATTCGTATTGACAGCATCATGAATGCATTGGCGGATATTAGATGCGTGTAGTCAGAGCGTGGCATATATAATATATATTGGGCATTCAGAGCTGAAGTGAAAATATTGAATAATCTACAACTTCTTGCCTTGATGCACTGGGTTTCACATACCGACAAGCGCCTGATTCAGAGATTGGAAGCTGGAATACATTATACGGACACACTCATCCTCCTAAGCACTATTCGCACTCATTTGGCACACAAGTATTTTCTCCCCGTTCATGTCGAGCCGATTGTCCCTATTATCATCAGTAGGTAGGTATTCAACATTGATGTGTACGTCATGCCGGCGGAAATCTGTCGCTATTTTTTCGTGCCATTATAGCACACCAGCACCCGTCGCCTGCTCTCCTCGACCACTGAAGGAAGCCTTCGTTGGTGATTTTGCGTGTCCAAAGGAATCCGGACCAAATCCAGCCCCAGGATGGCAAGAATACAGCAGATAGCTTCGGCAAAGTGGTCGAGAAGCACGGCTACATGCAAGCCTAGAGATGGTGAAGGGTGCGTAGCGTGTATCTGTCGGATAATTGGAATCTTCTTTTCTATCATTGTTGTGTCGGCAAGGGTTTCGCCTTGATCGTCCTTAATCGCCATGTCTTCCAGTAGCTCACTCGCTAACTCGTCGATACGATCTATGGGTGTATATTTCCACAGCACCTCTACGTGCCTGCCACGTCCGAGCTCTATGACTTCCTTGATGTTTGTGCCATTAGAGATCTGGCACTTACCAACTTCAGACTGGGGATCACGAGCCAGACTTTCCGAGGCACTCGTGTAGCACTTCAATGGAGTGCGGCATCGGATACCTCGTACAAGTTCCGCTGCGTGATAAGAGACACAAACGTCCAATCTGACGTTGCAGAAGCATTGATGAATAGGCCGCACTGGTTCCCTTCTGGCACGGCTCCGTCCCACCGGATCTTCCCATCACTCCCAAAGTCGGTTTCGCTTAGAGTCGCTTTACGGTATTTGATAGCAACTTGGAATAGAGGATGGTGATCAGTCGATCTCGAAAGCCCTAAGTTGCTGAAGACTGTATCAATAAGTGCGCGTGAGTGAGTCAAGGCACTAACGGCCGCGTCGCGACCTCCGCGCCACCGCATCAAACTGCTCAGAATGCTCAAGCTGTATGCAAAGGCACAGTGGACGAAGGAGAAGGCTCCCAGAAACGTCAACCTTCAAGCATGGACAATAGACATCGTTCGTAATTGCCGTTGCTTGTGGGTGGGCAAGCCGGTGCAGCACGTCAATTAGATCTACAGCAAGCTTGACCCGAACTTCCAAGTGCACGTCTTGTCGGATCCTGATGTCGACGATTGTCCTGTTGGACGAAGGCCTGTGACTGATCCAATTGATCGTGTGCCCAACGTCTGAAAATGTGAATAGATACTTAGAGGTAGCATGTTGGGGAAGTACTGGGCGGTTCCCATTTCTTCCGCCCCAGTCCTCTTTGCATCCACTACTCCGATCCTAGAGGCTGCCTTCTCTACGAGATTGGTCAAGTAGTTAGACAGCTTAATATTGGGTGCATTGATACTGTAATCGTTAACGGCGGGATGGGTCTTAACCTTGGCGAATGGGAAAGGGGGCAGTGGTTGGGGATGGCAGTGAAGTACCTTTCCAGAATGCGATATCAGCATCGCGATTCTGAGAAGTGAACGCTTCCAATCGCTTCTGGGCCATACCAATGCACTGCAGAATGTCAGGGGCTGCTATAGCTATGCTCTTTAAGTGTCCCGCGTATGCCCATGAGAGATTAGCATTGAACAAGCTCCAAACAGCCCCGTCGAACGCAATGTGATGATGGCTGAATAGTAAAGAATATAAAGAAGGTGAGCGACATAACTGTTACCTTCATGACAACGCCCTTCTCTATGACAAACTTGAACTCCTTGACACTATCAATCTCAATCCGCACCTGACTTTTGTCATAGATCGTCTCGTGAGCTAATATGATGTTTGGATCAGGAAATAAGGACTGTGCGGCCCGGACAGCAGCCAAATTCATGGAGTATGTGATTCTCAGAGCCTCATGGCACGAGTCATGTCCAGCTGGCCGTGAAAGCGGCCAGTGTAAGCAACGTCGATGTTGTGTAACAAGGAATTTCGGAGCTGTTATATCTCCCTTCTTTGGTTTCTTGGCGGTGGGGGTGGCATGAGCCTGGCTTCGAATTGCATACATTAATACCTTAGGTACGTATATGTACCCATGTATGTATATTGTTTCTCGACCTAACCGCCTGGTAGCTACCTAAACTGATGTCCAAGTAGAAAAGTGTAGTCATATTCCTCTTGGTCCCCCTCTCCGTCCTTTTCTTAAAATCCATCTTCTCCCTACTCCCCTTTAACGGACCCAGTCTTCTCAGACGTAACATCTACCTCGAAACTGTCAATATGGCTCAAGTCCCCGCGGATAGACCTCTGAAATACACAGTAACCCATTACCGCAAGCCGGAGCATACCCATGAGGCTTTCATCAAGTATATTGTCGAGGATCACCTCCCGCTTGCTCTTCCCATCTTCAAGAAGCACGGCATTATTACTTACTCGCTGGTGAGTGCTTCCCGTTGAGGCTGTGGGTAGCCTATAGTGCTTATATCTACATTCAGTTCGTCACCCCTGCTGCTCTCAATGATGCATTGAAGCAGGAGATTGGCAAAGTGAGGCCTACTTGGGATTTTGCCGACTTCGACTGTTTCATCGAGTACACGATTCCTAATGTTCAGGCAATCAAAAGTGTTTTGACGGACCCAGAGTGGGCAGCAGCAGTTAAGGATCAGGAGGACTGGGTTGACATCTCGAGGGCCTTGGTTTCTCTAGGATACTCTACTCCGTACCTACTGGAGACTGGAGAGATTGTGAACCTACCAAAGTGATTGGGACGTGTATGCTATAGCGTATAGAGGTTTCGTTCCTATCTGGCGTCATTACTATATTTGTTTGCATAGTAACTAGCCGAGGTAGCGTATCGGAATGGAACGTTGTTAGTTGAACTCTGAGCCAGGTTTTGTCCCAACACCTAAATGGAACACGAGTTGATATTACAAATCATAAATCTCTGAAAACAATATCAGAGGCGGTCCGAGTTACTCCTAATCGATGTTGGTGACAAAGAAAATATCCCAGTCTGTCGCTGCAAGGGTTGCATTTGAAGTAGCCAGTACCTACCGACTTATAACAGTTACGACGATGTGTTGGGTCCTAGTGCGACGATGTTACAGAGATATGCAAAACAGTTACAACATCTGGAGGGAATATTAAGTGTAAATCGGTAAAGTTACTTCCAGGAACACAACATTCAACATATGTTTGTAAGGAATGCGATGTACAGTAGTACTTGGGTATATGTATTCAGAATTGATCAAGATGGTCTAGACTCGATCCGCTTATAACCTTAATGACGTAACACACACCCACAATGCCGGGACTTAAACCTCGATTGCCGGGACTGGATCTCGGCGATCTCGGCGATAGCCTTACAAAAACTCGGATGCTTAAAAATCAAAAAATGATCTACTAGTGGACGTTATCTTTTACATCCCTGCCCTGCCTCATGCAACCCAAACTCCAACAACAAAATGCGCAAACACGACGACTACAAGACAAAGAGCAGGGCCAGCAATAGCCAAACCCATGGCAAAAATGGCTATGACAAAAAAATGTTAATGCGCGGCAGCTGCCACATAGTGGCGTGAAAGCAACCGTTGTGAGCAGGTAAGAATTGGCGATCCACATGAAACCTTGGCTAGTCCCGAGGTCGTTGGTTGATCATTGAGGACGTGGCTGCTGAAATGGCTGTGGCATCTACACCCACACAAGATTGCCGTGGATGCCATTATGGCCCTTATGAAAATTAGCAGCTATTCCATAGTCCCAGGAGAAAACACCGAGACAGTACTCACTCCCCCAGAAGCGCCATCCTCACAGCTGCCTCGATGTTAAGGCGCTGTCTCAGGAGCGGCATCATTCGTTGATGCTATATTTTCTGTTGAGTAGCATTTACGTTAATTGCGATTAATGTGTGCTTAGCTAAAGAAGAACTTTTAGTTCTCCATAGTTGAAGTCGAGTACCCATGTTATACCATGACTGTCTAGTACCAAATACTTGCCAATAGGACACTACATCCGTGCGCAACGTCCATGTGGTGGAAGACCCCTTAGATAGGAACTACGTATTCTTTCTCCCGTTCTTTGTTTGCTTCCCGCGCTCTTTCCCTTCCTTTACATCGCTTTATTTCTGCGTATGCCTGGATATGTGTTACGAGAGGGGATTATGTATCCCTGACATCGTGGCCAAGCCCCCTTACAGGACTTCCGATCTCATTTGGCTTGTGTAATCACGCGAGGAGGATGTATAACCTATCAACCATGGAGTTCCAGAGGCGAACACCTAGTTCAGGTGGCGCCACGAATCAATTTCTTATAGAGGTACCTTATAGTTTACTCAAAAGTAATGTAACCAACGAAATTGGGTATTAGGCCATGGCTCAGATGAGATTCTTTAAAGCCCCTTTATGGTTTTAATATATATCCTATCCATCGATTCCTTCAAAATCCCGTACAGTTCCCAAACCGGACCACTGCTATAGTTTCAATCCAGCCACGGTTATCCACAACCAGCACTACTACATCATGGCATCTGCAGGCCTCCCAACCATACTGCATCTCGTTCCGGTCATCTCGACCACTTGTTCTCTCTGGTTCGCTTGGGACCAGTATGAGTTTTTGACGATATTTCGCAAGCCAGATTTGCAACCTCTAAGCAACAAGCTCCTGTCATCTTATTTTACCACTTTCTTTGCTCGTGGTCTCCCTCGCGTCGCTGTTCTACTTCTTAGCAGCGTCACTTCGTGCGGTTACATCTTACGATATTCCCCCAGTGCCGTTCTAGGAGACAGTGCTCCCTGGTACCTTGCTGGTTAGTCTGCGTGATAACTCGTGTTGAAAAGAAATGGCTAATGATAGCTGGTACTTCCAGGCCTGGTGTTCACCTTTGGGCACCAGATCTATATGCCCATCATTTATACCCCCGTTCGAGCTCTTCAAGCTGATGCGAAGGAGAAAAACGTTGCCGAACTCAGCAAGTGGCTTCGTATACATACGTGGCGAAGTTTCACAGTCGACATCGCCGCTTGGGTCTGCTGCCTAGTTGCTACTACCAAGTATTTCTCTCGTAACTAGGAGATAGACAGCAATTGTCGGGTGGAGAATCCGTAGACTACGCAACACTGCTAACCAGGCTCGACAACGGATAACACTGTTTTGATAGATTCTTATGGCATAGTCGTTGAGAACTCTATTCAAAGACATAAGCTGACGTGACGAAGGGGTATGATGGCGAGATTTCTTCGGTTTAGTTGAAGAGATAATAATTAAAAATGATACGACTTTACAGTCGTTACGTATTAAAATGCCTTATGTGCTGACCAACTGGAGCGACGCGGTATGTCATTTAATCTGTAGTACAGTTCCTAATTCTCACTCCCAGTATTGTACGGGTATCTAACCAGACAATCTTCTGATGATACATTAGAACCCATGATTTACTAGTACATCGTGATGTTGGTATAATATAAATCATCTTTAGTATTTG
Organism: Hypoxylon sp. PDH2405; assembly: GCA_023628415.1. NCBI lineage: Eukaryota > Fungi > Ascomycota > Sordariomycetes > Xylariales > Hypoxylaceae > Hypoxylon > Hypoxylon sp. PDH2405. Next base: position 523,534 of record JAMAKT010000012.1, read on the forward strand.
TAGAAGCTCATGCTTGAGTAGCCGCAGCTGGGTATAAACGGGAACTTCAATCCAGTCCTACGCCCTCTTCCCTTTCTAAGTGCCTAGGTAAGTAATGTATAGCTCGTAAAATGTGAATAAAGTTGTGACTTCACACGCGGTATGGTTTAATCTAGGTACATATGGTACCAACGATTAAAAATTCCCCTGACAAAGTGTACCGTAGAGGGAAAATATGGGTAGCAAAAACGATTCTCCTGAAGGCAACCGTATTTTCTCCCTATTTACTGTACTTTCAGCGTTACACGTTTTCAAAAAGACAATCATTATTTTTTAAAGAATCGTATAAAGAGAATGAAAATCATTCTCGGCCTCTGATTGGTCAAAATTTTAAAAAATTTTAAAAGAGAAAAAGGTGGTCCTCGAACCCATAGCTCGAGCAATCCGTGCCAAAGAGACACAAACAACTGAGCTATCAGGTCCAAGGTGGCCAGCCTTTTTACTGATATTGATTGGATAGAAGTTAAGACACTTTATATCCCACACTGCAAAGATTGCAGATATCTTGGAAACGTTTCCTAAAGAGAAACGTTCTCAGAATTGAATTCATTTTCAGTAACCACCCTTTCCCGCTACGGTAGTATGACTGTGGGACCGACAAGTTTCGGAACGTTCGGTATGATGAGTCTAAAGTTTGCAGGTTAGGTCCCTGTTTGCCAAGACTGTAGTATGGAGTGAGGGAGAAAACTCGTAGGTAATTCTCACTAGAGGCTCAGTTGTTGGTTGTAGTATATGTAAGATCGTTACATCGATAATTCTTTGGACGCCTAACACCAACTCGGACCTGTGGCGAAGGCTCTCTGTGGCTAGTAGAAGCTTCTATAAATGGGCCCCCAGCCCGCCAGTGTTTTACAAAGAGGACCTAATGAGCCACATAGGTGTCGAGAGGAAGTTCGCATTACATTGGCCCTGATGCTTACTGGTTCCCTTTACGATCGCACACTTCAGGTTTAATGTAAGGGAATCAGGATGACCTTAGAGTTTATAAGGCTACCTCTCTATAGTCTTTGGTGGCTCGCAACGTCATGATCCCAATTCATTTGACAGACCCAGGCACGGCCTTAGTATTGCTCTCAGTAAATCAAGTCTTCATTACCTACTCTCTGAACTGAACCAACACCTAGTAAAAAGTTCTCTAATGTTTACGATAGATTCTTTTAGCTTCTTTGTTACTTCCGCGTACTCCAAAGTAATGGCCATCTCGGTAGCGCAGATAGAAGCGGCGATATTAGTGTTGTCTATTCCGCTTACCTACTTTCTCGTCGTATCTGGATCGGAGGGACGGCGTCAACAGAGTACTTTACTCAAAGCATTCCCCGAAGTCGGTTTCCGTGATGAGTGGTTCCATAGTGTACGAGCAACGTTCCGGTCCCTATTCAAGACTGCAGAATGGGCTTCAGAGGGTTACTCCAAGGTAGTACCTCTTAACTACGTGCACGGTTATCTCAGATGAGCTAACATCTTGCCAAGTTCACCAAGAGTGATTCTCCATTCGTAATTCGAACCATGGATCGAGGAGCAGTAGTTATCCTCCCGACAGAACAGATGAAGACAGTGGGCAAACTCCCAGAAGACCAACTAGACGTATTCGGCACCCTTCAGGAGCAGATACAAGCAGAGTACACCGTTCGAGATCAAAGGGTCGTTCTTGATCCTTATCATCGATATCTCATCCCCAGCCAGCTTACGCGAGACCTCGATGTACTCACGGGCCCGATGATCAGCGCACTTGAAGATGGTTTCAAGTCCTCGTGGGGCACTGACTCCGCCTGGACAGAGGTTACGATATGGCAAGCATGTTTCTACGTCGTCGCCAAGGTCGCGAATTCTGCTCTCTGTGGCGCTCCTTTATGTAGGTCGTTCCCGCGGCAAGCAGCCAGATTTTCGCCTAATGTCACCTAGGCAATGATGAGAAGTACATTGCAAGTTTAGAAGGCCAGTCGGTCGCACTCTTCGGGGGCGCAACGCTCATTAGTATCACGCCAACGTTATTGAGACCTATCACCGGATTCTTGGTAAAGCTTTGGTGTGCATCTTATGCCAGAAACTTCGCCAAGATATGCGCTCCGTATATCGAAGCAAGAATCAGGGAGACGAAGCAGGCAAGGACCGGGGTCGATGGTAACAGAAAACTTGTGGTAAGATGAAAACTTGAACTCATTCAATTTTGAGCCTGGGTACTTCGTCCCTAAGATTTATCAGCTAAATTCGTATGTAGAAAGATGCGCTTCAGCTAATCATTGATGAAGCCATCTCCCGCAACGATGATACGCAACTATCAGCAAGCCTCATCTCCGATCGGCTTCTCATAACTAATAATGTGTCTCTACACAGCACGACCCTAACCTTACATAATCTCATAGTATGCCTCATTACCTCTGATCCGTCTCTAGGCTATATTGAGGCATTGCGAGAGGAGTGCGAGAAGGCGTTGAGTGAGGCTGGTGGAACGTGGAATCTAGAAGCAATTCGGAAACTCAGACTCGTTGACTCTGCAATTAGAGAGTCTATGAGAGTGGTACCTTTTGCTTCCGTAGCTATGGCCCGGACGGTCCGTCGCCCCTACTCCTTCTCCTTCCTGTTCTCTGAGAACGTTGTACCTAACAAATCGTTCTATATATTAGGTAGTTGACCCCAAGGGTGTATCAATTAAGCACGGCCAGTCTAGTGTTCCCATTCCCCAAGGCACAATCTTAGCCTCACCAATGGAGAGCATCCATTGCGATGAAGCCATATATCCAGAGGCTCGTCATTTCAACCCTTTCCGGTTTGTAACCATTGAACACGAGGACAACAAATCAGATGGCCAGAGATACGTAACAAGCAAGCCGACCGCTACCCCAGATGACCATTTCTTCGGCTTCGGAACCAGCAAGAACCCTTGCCCAGGTCGCTTCCTAGCTGTTCATGAGATAAAGCTCATCGTAGCGTACCTGTTAACGAATTACGACATCGAATACACCAAAGAAAGGCCCCAACCAACGAATCTACTAGCCATGAAGGTTCCAAAGATGGACACCCTTATACGGGTGCGGAGACGCTCTGTCTAAAGGAAGTTGACATATATGCCATGCTCTGAGGGCCTGATTGTTACCATCACCGCTTGCTGATCACGCCACACCAACACTGGTGTCTTGAAGTCAAAAGGATAATCTTGGTGGGATCTCTTATCTATATTATAGACATAATGTCGTATCCTATATGAAGTGGTCACAGGCGCCGCCTATGTAATATACACAGGCATACGACTCCCATACATCGCGCTCCGGGGTATCATAACGTCATCGCGGTGGAAATCGTGCAGCTGGAGCCAGCACAGCATGCGAAAGACGAGCAGGCACCACGTGACATCGCGCTCTCTCGCGCCGCTTCTCCAAGGAGTGTTTTCCAAAGGGTTCGCTACAGCTATTTCCGGGTCTGGTGCGGGTGTATCGCTGGGAGGCGTCTGCTGTACAGGCCATGTCCAGCTCTCTTGGATTTTCTTGGGGTTGCTGTTTCGGTTGCGCTGGATGGCGTCGAGGTTACTGTACTCGTGCGTGGCGGCCCACCGGCTGAACCGGAAGAGGAAGGACATGAAGTTGCGCTCGTTGGTACCGTCTTTGGCTCGGCTGAGCGGGAGTATGTCGACGAGCCATGAGGGCCGCTGCTTGAGGTCCGCGATGATGGAGGCGATGTGGTGGCTAACTGTCTCGAGAATGACGGTCTCGGATGGTGACGCATAACCCCCAGCTGAATCCTTTAGGTAGCCGTCGATGGTCTCAATAGTGGCGCGAAGACATTCAAGCAGAGCGGGTGAGTAGTCTTTGATCTGGGGATTTTCTAGGTGGAGACTTAGCCGGTCAAGAGCTGACGCGATGGCGTGCAATGGGCCTGGAATATCTCCAACCGCAGCATATAGTCCGGTCAGCGTATTAAAGTGTTCCTTAAATACTAATAGGAGTTGCTTCGTGTCGAACCACCGTCGGTCCCAAGTGAAAATAGTCGGGTTTGGCAGCATGCGATAGCAATATCCCTCAACAAATATTGTCTTACCCAGCATTCCCAGGACGTCAAATATGACTGGCTAGTGTTAGCTTTTGTACCAAGGTACACAAGAGTCCTGAGTTATATCATGTTGGGAGACTACATGTAAGACAGGGGCCACTTACCTGGAAAGAGATGGGTAACTCTTGCATCCTCAGCGAGAAAGTACTCGGCAACTTGTATAGAGCAACCGATATCTAATAAAGTCTCACTGATCTCCTGCCGGCTCCCTAGTTTCAGGAGCGGGAGAATCGGATCTAGAGCCCTTTTGTTCTCACCCATTTCCCGGGCATATTCATCCTCGGTTAAGAAATAGAACGTCGGACAGAAACCGAAGCAGTATCTCTTGATGGAATTGTGGGGTATAAGACGGTTTTCCCTAAAAACAGTCTTGTCATGCCGGACAAGCGTGAAGACGGTGCCTTGCTCGGGGTTGAACGATCCTAACAACATACACCCGTTACCTTCAGCACGATATCGGTCTGCTCTCGAGTCCCACGTAGTCCAATGAATGCCCAGCATAGCAGCTATCTCTACGATGTGACATATGGTAGTCGTCGCGAATGGTTTTTTGAAGTTGGGGACGAAATCCCACGATAATGTTTGGGCTTGAACCGCCACGGCCAGCATGCGCTTGGGAAATTGAGGTACCTTTTCGGGATCGACAGCACCTCGTACCACATCCTGCCATTTTCCACTCTCGCGCTCCATCAACTGGATAGTGCGTAGCAATAATACCCATGTGGCCTCAACATTGACGCCCTGGCGAACGGCTGTAGTCCTGGGAAGCGGATCTAAATCCACAGGTGGCGGAGTCCTAGTCTCCTCGTAGCTTTTATCACTTCCGTCCATATACCAGATTTCTCGGCCTGGAATAGGCCCGCGGAGATTGAAAACCGGGGCGACGAAGAGAACCGGTGATTCAAAGATGATCTCGAACCGCAATTCAGTCCATCGCCATCGTCGGCGAGTAAGCCCAGCCCAAGGACCCATGACTCGCTCATTGCAATTCCTCGCGCCGAGAGCGTTTAGAGATACGTTGGTGTAGTACTGGTATAACAATTGGATAGAAGAGACAATTAATGAGAGAAAAGCAACCACAGTTGAGACCACGCCTGCAAGCGTGGCACTATCCAGCCCCGTGTTTCCCACGGTGTTATTGCTGCCTGTTGTGTTTGAGTTGTCCATTTCAATTCCATGTAGAAGACTGCTATTAGCCTTCTCGGTGTGTGAGAATGTAAGGCCGCCGGTCTTTAACGACTCTTACATTTATGCTGATAGGTCCTTGACGGTAAAGCAATGGTGAGGGGGGGTATTTATACATGATACTTATGGAATAAAGAAAAGAAAGGAAGAACAATTGGGCGATTCTGCAGGCGGCCTGCAATACCTAGTATCATATTGAATGGGATATTGGGAAGCTGTTTTGAATATGAAAATTGACACCGAGGATCAGCTGAAACTGGGGCTGTTTGCCCTTGTTCGTGTTCTATTGGCTGACGCCATGGATCAGCAAGCCTCAAGCACAAACATCGTATCTAAATATCCAATAAGTGACATCTGACAATATTTTAGCGAAGCCTCACTGTTCGATGATGGTTTCCAAGTCAAAGGTTTCAAGTACACGGTAGGATTAGGGACTCGAAGCACACCTGAAGGCAGAGAAAAGATCTATACACTAATACAAGGGCGAGGAATCCAGTATCGATCTGATCCACGCCAGGGTTAACTGCGTTTATTTCTTTTTCTCGTCGAGACTCAATCATCTCGATCTGGCCAGCTCTAGTCCCGCCATCGTCGCCTCAAGATCTGCAGGTATGCATAGGCCTTGATGCGGGATCCAACATCTAAATACGGGTCATTGCCATAGGAGTGGTGTAGCTGTTAATGTACAAAATTGAATGCTTAGTTAGCATCCGGCTGGCTCAAAATGTAATCGACCGCCTGGTTAACTATTTGGACGACAATGTTAGCGTTTCAGTTGAATAACTCCCTCCGGCATTTTTGGAATGCCCGGGAGTTTCTGGTGGGGATTTCATACCACTGTGGATGGCATCTGCGTCCTTGTCCGGGATCTCAATGCTGAATTCCTACACATGTTGTTAACTACTAGATCTGATATTTCGGTGGCAGACGAGATGCCAAGAATAGATAGGCTCCTCGGTCTAGATTTTCGACGTAAAAATGTTGTCGCATACCTCTTCTATCGCCATAACAACTTCCACTGTGTCTAAGCTGTCCAAGCCGAGGTCGTTCGAGAAGTGAGCATTAGGCTTGATCTGATGAGAGTCAGTATCTCAAGGCACATCTAGCGCATTTGCTATCGGATCTTACGTTGCTCGGGTCGTTAACCTAGTAATTACAGAGTTAGCAAAATCCAATTCCTGTATACGATTTCGTGTCCGTATCCAAGTTCCAATGCCGCCAGAACTCTATGTTCAGGCCCGGACCCCAGACTTCTCGGATACTGTGTCCTCACAATCCTCACAACCAAAGTCCGAAGCCACTTCCCCTCCCATCCAAGCAAAGACTTAACTATGCCGCATAGACCAACTCACCTTGTCGAAACCCTGTAGAATGCCCATGATGCGGCCCTCAACCTCCTCCCTCTTCAATCCACTGGCGTCAGAGTACATCCGTACGGTCTGGAAGGTAGCCAACTTGGGCGCAGGCGCAAAGACAGCTCTGGCGGGCACAACGGCGGCTCTTCGGACAATAGGTCGAGCGGCGGCGCGAGATGCCGTGATGGCAGTGCGGATTAATGCTGTGCGGAACATGGTGGCGGTAGAGAATGACTCAATTGGAGGTAGGTGGGAGTTGCGAAAGGGAACGTAGTCGTTGAGACGGCGACGCTGGTTGATTAGTTGAGGTGGATTAGAGCTTCAATGCACGAAATAAGAAGTTATGATAAATTTCTCGTCACTGCAACTTCCGAAGCTTGGACCTGCGGAGCTAGCGGCGATTCGGATTGATTTTGCACGTGACTGTATCAAAATGAATGTACTGTATTATGTAAATTCATGATAAGTGCCGGACTGAAACTCATGACGGACAGGTGCAGCCAACTGTGGATTCCCATTCAATGACCGAATATGTGGCGATGACCTAATGTGGCTCCTCGGACTTGGGGCTTGAGCTACCACCAATCACGGCAACCCTTTTGTAATATCGAGCTCCACCAAAAATCCCGAAACTCCAGCATGACCTCAAAGCTCTCTACATTTCGCCTTCGACACTATCAATTTCGACATTCGACTCTCCCCTCTCTGTTCTCGTCGCCCAATTGCGCTGCGCCATGCAAGGGCTCACGACCTCAACAACAGCAATGCTGTCCCGCCAGCTCGTGCGACGACAGCCAGTCGCAGCGTCGGCTATTGCCAGAATAGTCGCGCAGCGGACATACGCTACGCCTGCTGGCCCGCCCGCGAAGGGCTTCCGACTTCCCAAACCGAAGCGATGGGATGAAGAGGATGAAGGCACCTTCGACCGCGCTGGCAAGTACTTCCTTCTAACGGAAATGTTCCGGGGCATGTATGTCGCATTGGAGCAATTCTTCAGACCACCGTAAGTACTCTCCATTGAGCAGTCCGAGAGGATATGTTACAATGCTAATGTCTCGCGCTTCGATCAGGTACACAATCTACTACCCTTTCGAGAAGGTTCGTATTTCTCGAGACCCTCCGCCTCATGTTCCGGACGACATTACGCGAAATAATCTATATCTGCCCCATAGTTGACACCGGAAGAGGGGGTATTGGATGGAATTAGGAGGCTGATTCTTCTCATAGGGACCTATCTCTCCTCGATTCCGTGGCGAACACGCCTTGAGACGCTACCCTTCAGGCGAGGAGCGATGTATTGCCTGCAAATTGTGCGAAGCGGTATGTCACATTGACCCATGGAGTTGTTATCATCTGAACCACATTATCATTTGAGCGATATCGACATTTACCGATACTCGGCTAACGACCATATAGATCTGCCCGGCACAAGCTATCACCATCGAAGCAGAGGAGCGAATGGATGGATCGAGAAGAACGACTCGCTACGACATCGACATGACCAAGTGCATCTACTGTGGTTTCTGCCAAGAATCATGTCCCGTAGATGCCATTGTCGAGTCGCCTAATGCCGAATACGCTACCGAGACGAGAGAAGAGCTGTTATACAACAAGGAGAAGCTATTAGCCAACGGAGACAAGTGGGAACCCGAGTTGGCAGCCATGATCAGGGCAGACTCCCCCTACAGATGATCAAATTAGACGGAATTCGTATCATGGGGTGCGTTGTATTGTACGCTGTAAATACTAACTAGAGGGCAATGCACATCTTCCATTTGTGGCGTTAAAAACAGCCTACACTTGATACCTGAAATCCTATCACACCCGAACGTTTCATGATAGATTTTTACGACTCTAGCAATGCTATAGAAGGCTAACGCCGGGTCATAGACCAAAAAGTGGTCGTCTATCCCACGGAACAATGTATCTGGGGACATTTATGTGCCATAGACAATAGTTATGAGCTAGTTCGACTAACAAATTAACCCCCGAGACAACTCAATTTAGTACCTCGGTCCTGCGCGAGACTAATATACATTAAAATATTTAAATAGCCTTCAAATGCCTGCGACTGGTGTGTTTCATAAGAAAAGCTCCTGCATACTGGAAGTCAGTTATTTAACTACCAGGGCGGAGATGACATTGGCGTACCTCAAAGCATGGTTACAGATATTTGAGGACACAAACTGATACCTGCCGCCGACTCCTCCAGATTAAGATCATTCAAAAGCATTCTACCCACACAATTCATAACACAACTCATATCCTCCTCACTTTCCTACCTACGAGTGTCTCCTCTTCGGCGGATCCGTAAGCGGCACATACCTAACCCCATACAACTTCTCCTTCTTAATATTCCCCTCCTCATCCTTATCCACCGTCCAAATATACTGCTCCCACCCGCGCTCATCCTCCACGGGGATAAACATCCGCCCGGGGCTCCGCAACTGCTGCACCAGCTCGTCGTGCAGCTCCGCCGCTGCCGCGCCCACGTGGATCGCGTCCCACCCGCCTTCCTCATGCTTCGTCGGCGCCTCCGCGTCCGCCGGCCCCCCGACCCCCGGCTGCGTGGAGGTGGGGCTCGGCTCCGCCCACCCCTTGCGCCCGTCGCCTACGCGGAACCGCGCGCGCCCGCTCTCGAGTAGCGCCTTGCCTTCCTTGCTCTTCGCCATGTTCCGCTCGCCGAGCTCCTTCAGCTCCGGGATGTGCTCGAGCCCTACGACCACGCCGTTCTCGCCTACGAGCTCGGCTAGCACGTGTGTCAGGTACCCGCTTCCACTCCCGATATCGAGGACGCGTCTGGGGCGTCCCGGCTGGCCGATGATTTTCTTCGCGCCTTGGGATTGGGACTCGTCGTCGGTTTTAGGGAGTAGGAATGGGAGCAGGGTCTCGACGGCGTTGGCGTGCATATGCGGGGCGCTGATGGTAGCGTTGTGGCCAATGGGCTGGGGGCTGTCCTCGTAGGGGAAAGAGGGGGCGTAGTGGGCGCGGTCGACCTTTTGGAAGGCGGACTTGACGACGGGGTCCGTGATCAGCTTGTTGCGCCAGAGGTTCTCGACCAGCTCCTCGTTGGAGGTGCCGGAGCTGCGCCAGGCCATGGTCATTAGGCGTTTGAAGCTAGGAGAACCTGAACCTGCGAGCGGAGTTGGATGTGGGGGTTTTCGGATGTAGGTGGTTGATGGTTTGAGGTGGGCTAGGAAGGCCGAGACGCGGGAGAGTGGTTTGGAAGACAGTTTGGTTGACTCTTGATATGTTCGCCACTAGTATGGCAGTATAGTATGAGATAAGGCTAGATGGAAAGCGACTCGAGTAGCTATAAGACGTTCATCAAGGTGAGTCCTCAGGAGACGAAGAAGTGTATGAGACGCAGCTGGATTGATGGATTATTTGATTAAAATTCTGAAATCGATTGTCTGTATGTAATTACATGTAATTGTCTTCAAGATCGCGACGTTTGCTCCTAATCATGACACGACGTCTCGTCATAGCTTATTCAAGTTGACATCTACGCAATGCGGGGCAAGTCGCCCTCTTCCCACAAGGATCTATGTATATAGTGTTGTTATCGATAAGCTATACGGAGTACATCCAACATAGAACTTTGGACTCAATAATGCTTCATTACATGTAATGATACTGAGACGAGTGGAATTCTAGAGAAATATGATATGTACAGCTTATATTTCGAGAAATATGAAACATTTAAATAGCAAAGTTCAGGGCTATCCGCCATAGCTGTCATCAATATCGAAGCTGAGAGAAGATGGGGCGGGTATACCTAGATATGGCTATGTCCGCTACTGGCTCATGGGAAGCATCCGACTAGCAGCAACGAAAACAGACTTCAGCATATTCAAGTGTCCGGTGAAAATGGCAAATCAATCCGTGTGGGACTACAATACTTTCACAACCGTATCAATGAGGAATAAAGATTACAACAAGTTAATATTTATATTGAACCGCAGTCGCTCTGAACAGCCTTGCTTGGATTCACGATCCAAGACTCCAGGGTCACCATTGTACATGTAAAGCAGAATCTCCCAACACCTAACACGCCGATGATTTAGGAGAATCTTCCTGATGCCTATTCACACATCTCCCAAATGTGGGCTATCTAATAATCGCGTTCGTTGTATTCACTCGACAGTAAACCGTATGCTCTCGATGAACGGGAAATGGGATATAATACGATACTAAACCACCGTCTCGGCTCTCTCACCCTCGGCAATAATCGGCACACCCAAGCCCCTATCCGGGCTCTGGAGGACCAGTTGCTCATGCTTCCTGGCCTTGATGTAGTCGCTAACAGCTCTGATCAAAATGAACCAACCGACAACCATTAGCAAGTACGCCACCCATTCACTGCTCGCAAGATCGCTTAAGCTCGAACCCTCGCCATTACTCGTGCTCACGGCATTGGGGTCGAAATCGTGGCTGTTGGGGTCCGGAGGCTGTGCGTAGCCATCTGTAGGTGCGCCGCCCATACCTCCCGAATTGGCAGAAGAGTTTTTCATGTAGAAGCCGTATTGGATAAGCGTGATACCGAGACCAGCACGCGAACCATTCTTGGCTGCATGCGTCGAGTGTAATAGATACGTGAGCAGGAAACCGACAAGCTGGAATGACATGCTAATCATGCCGTTCCAGATGAAGCTAAATATGGAACCAACAGGCATTCCATCGATGTAAACATCGTCGGGACCACCAAGGCCGGGAGCGAGAATCGTGGTCTCCCAGTAGGGAGGCGCGGCATCTGCAGCTGCTTGTTCGTATGTCTAAATTATCGTTAGTGATGTCCATTGCGCCAAGAGGATCAGTGGTTAAAACATACGGGAGGTGCCTCCTCTACAATTTTCTCCCCCCTTTCAGGGCGAGCCGTCATATTTGAAAAGACGCCATCGGATTGGATTCCACCACCGTATACTCTGGAGCCAGTATGTTGAGGATTGGTGCCGCTAGAGGACCATTGTGTCGTTTGCCCGCCAGGAGCAGGTGGCCTTACGTCACCTCCGTTTGAAGTCTGGCTATTCGAATTATTTGAAATTGGAAATGAGTTCCCCCGTACCAATCGCTGTCTATCATCGGGTTCGTCATCGCTATCATCGTCCTCGGCGTCGAAGGCGTCAGCCAACGTAGGATCTACATTTTGCCTTCTCCGTTCGAATGATGAGGCTCGCGAATGAAATGAGGGTGGGGGAGAGTTGGGTATCGAATGAGGCTGTCGCAGCGAAGAGGGAGCAATCGGAGTGTCAGGCTCGTCGTCTTGGGTGTTAACCCTTTCGTAACGTCCGGACATCGTCGGAGTAGAAACCAAAACGAAACAGATAGAAAAAGGAGTAATTGATGTTTGCGGATCTCGGTATAGCAAAGGCAAAGGAAACTGTTATTCGTCGCAGGAATGTTTCGTCGTAGTTAAAAAGAAGAGAAATAGGACAGGATGGATTCCTAGTCTGATTAAGGAGAGTGGGTATTGAAGACTAGGGAAAAGATGGCGTGAGGTTTCGATGGATGAATGGAAAAGTCGATTGATGATGTTAAAGGGAGACATGCGACACGGGGGAGCCAGAAGGCGACCCGCGAGGATTAGCGTAGTGCGAGTGGGCGATGATGCGACCACTGTACCGTAGTGCGGATGCAGGGTCTGTTTTAGGTACAAGTACATCGAATACCACAGAAGCAGGAAGGAGCCAGCTGACCAATGCCGCCTGACAGCCCTGACTATGACGGTAATCGGTAATCCAGCTGGAGCGCACGGGCCACTTTGTTATTCCAATTTCAGGGAGTCACGTCCCAATTGGAGGCCTTACGATCGGATGTATCCAATCACCGATTATCAACGGATGTAACCTGTTCAGGTCTTATCGATACGCAATCAAAGAAAAGTTGATTGGTTCCGTCATCTATAATCGTTAATTTTCTAATACCTTAGCTCGATATCCTCAAAGCTGTGGATGCGCCGACTAATATCGATCGAGTAGCATTCAATTGAATGCGCAAGGCTTGCTACTACACGGAGGGAATGCGAATGGGATATATCCTATTCCTCTAAACAGCCATGTCCCGTCCAGCAATTGTACGTCGACAACCCTCTTCCTGGTTGACCTCGTGCACTTACACACAACTATAGAGCGCTCAACGTCACGTTCTCCGGGCGCTCTCCCAGTGGCCCAAGGATACCCTCCGACCTGAAATCCAATTCCAGGATATCTTACGCAAGCGGTTCGAGCAGTCCTCTGGCTTATCCGAACAAGAGCAACTAAAACAAGCCAACGCCCTCTATTCGCTTATAGACAACCGTTATAAGAGAAAGGTATAACGATATAGCTTGATCCGGCAGAATTAGTGTTGACTGTGAATGTAGTACCCCATCAGAGGTTCTCTGTTACGCCCCAAGAGCAATCCAACGTATTTCACAGATCTCGTCGAAGAGCTTGAGGCGGCTCCGAATCGATCTTATATAGAAAGGGTCTGGCTAAGGTTCAAAGGAATTGTAAGGTTACAGTAACGACGTTCATGAACACTGGCATGATACGGGTGGCATGTAAGATATGAAGAAATAGAATCAATTTCACAATTCGGGTTACGGGCATTGAGGTATCTGGAGTTGCCTGGGTCTTTTAACTTTTGAGAGCTAGTGGGTATATCCAGTTCTAATCTCTTTGAATGCGTAACACATCATCCCTCAATGGCAGTTCGCCTTCGTGCCTCGGATATGCATGCCAGGAAGTACTCTAGCACAACGAGTAGAAGTTAGTGCCGCGATGAAGCTAAGATGATAGATCAAGGCAGACGCCACTATTCACAACTCGCCCGCCGTTCCAAGTTCTCGTCCTGAAGGCTTTCTATCATAACGTAACTTCGAAGGCGGCTCGAGTGTCCAAGGCGCATAGGATAGTCGTACAGCCAATCCCGAGTGTATCATCTTCCCCTTTTATGTAGGCCCTACATCCCTATGTTGCCGGGTATCTGTCTAATGAAGAAGCTTTTCCCAATCGTCTATATATACTTCTTTTCAGGATCCAGTTTGTCCATAAGCTCCATACTCTTCTCATACATGGTGAAGACGATACCACCGCTCATAACAAGCCGCGCCAATCTCGGCAGGGCTCCACTCCAGAAGGTAAGAATACCCTCCTGCTTGAAAATCAAGGCCGCGCACCGGAAACTGTTACCGTACACCTGCTTCGCCTCTATACTTTGCATCCTCGTCTTGATAGTGTCAAGAGGCTGTGTTACGGCTACTGTGATGGCACCTGCGACACTCCCTATTCCGAAAGTCGCAACCGTTCCTAGCTTCTCTCCAGGCGCAGTGTATGATTCGGCAAGTTGCTTGAGGGTAGTATAGGAACCGAACCGTACAGCACTGTTGGCGGATTGTCTCGCAGCCGTAGGTACCAAGCCTTGAAAGAACCCTCGAATTCCTCGCTCTCTCGCAATAATAGGAACAGCATGTAGGAAACCGCGCATTCTCGGATTAGGCGACTTGCGATCATCGATCAACGTCGTCTTAATAGACTCGGTAGGTGTAACGGCGAGCAACGACTCTGTGACACCAGCGCCGAAACCGGCGATGACGTTTCTAGGACCAGAGACCTTGCCATTCTCGTCGGCGAGGAGGCGCTTGTACTGTTCAAAGGAGACGAAGCGGATAGCAGCTTTGGCAGAATTGCCAATGATCAAGGTGGTGCAACCAGCATACCACTGCTTGCCGAACGGCGGCCACGGGAGCTTTTGACCATCAGCTAACTTGCGATTAAGCTGTGTTCTTGTCTTGGCAAACTCAGCCGGGTATGTAATGGCGATCTCGATTGCGCCAGCTGTGGCACCTGCTATTATTGACCGCAGCGCGCTGGGTTTCTCGGTCGACATTTTGTCGAGGTCGAGGTCGCGGTGTTGGATTTGGAGAATGGCTTTTTGACGGTTGCGACTTACAGTGTGTTTTTTTTCTTCTTCCTTGGAGCTTCCCCAGATTTACCCCCCATAATCTCGATTGGTAAATGTCTTGATATCCTTCTGGATATAACGATAGCTATATGCAACTATCCGCAACTATCCCACTTAAATATCAACTCGTAACTACATATGTCACTTCAATCTCATGTCGCAGGGTGCAGGTCGTAGCTCTCAACTCTTTCGAAGCATTTCTTGCTTTACGTCACGATAGTTGTCACTGGATTTTATATAAAGCTGGGAAGTCTCACTCTTGAACATGTCCAGACATTTCCTTAGCATAGAATGGGGTTCCCAATTCCTTCACCAATTGTCATGGCATTTATATTCGAACCATGAATGGTGAACCATCTGAGAAGAGGGATGGCAAAAAGCCAAGCCAGGACCATCGACGGCATGGAATCGACGGCCTTGCAACTCTGATTCATCACCAGACGGCCGTTTCCGCGCTTGCGAGTCTTCCCTTCAAGACTGTAGTTTCAGTCTTCCGCCATCAGTGGCACAAGGACAAGGCCCGTATAATCTTTGCGCACGCCGAGCAGTTCATGCGCGAGCATGATCTTCCCTCCATCAAGTCTGAATGGCCGAAACTAGCTGAAGACCGACCACCCCGTTGGAGAATCCATAGCTTCCAGCGACGATTGCTGAGAGACGATCTTGCATGGCACCGTGAGAAGATCATCAGGTTATACTTAGACTCTATCGTTGCTTCTACCCGTCTGCCGCAGAAAGACCCCCTCACAAAATCAAAGGCGCGTAAAATTCGGAAATCTCTGTATGCCTTCGTCCTCTCTGATATAGTTGGTAAGTATTCTGACAGAGCAGTACAGTACTAGAGAGCTGCGCGTCAGCCTGCCGAATGACCTCGCCAAAGTCTACTTCGGCAAGGTTCCCGATTGCATGGATGCCGCAATTGATCCGGGCGAGTTCAAGGACGTAGTCGACCACTTTGGAGCCGAGCAACACCCCATGATCCTCGCTGTCCCTATGTCTTTAAATCTATGGAGCCCCCACCAAGATTATCCAGATCTCCTCCCGAAAACTCCGGCCCCGTAGGACTGGACCATGCCGGCAGATGTCATCGAAGCCAACCACTGGAGAGTTAAGGAGGACCTATTCTAAGGAGTGGGACTGGTGATGAGGGAAACACCAAGAGTTGTCCAGGGATAAAACCCCTACTAGATAGAGGTGATATAATTAAGGGAAATAGACTATAAAGAATAAGACTATTCTAACATCCAAGCTGATATTCAAAGGCCCTGTCTTTATCAAATTATACTAAGGCATTGTTTTCTTGAAACCTCCAAATTAACCTTCAATCCATTCGACCACGACAATAGAGTAGCTACTATCACCACCTACACATTGAATAATTTAACGACTCAAATATCTAAACAGTTCATTCACCATTAATGAGGAGAGGCAGGTCGTATCTGGATCCATTTTATTCGGCCAAGCCGATTAATAACCTAATGAACATTATGTAGGTATAGATCTGCTAATCAACGAGCCTCGTCCTTCCATCAAGTCTATTCCAACGACCTTCCATCGAGTGAGGTTATCAACCTGTCTCTTTGTATCATGGGCGATAAGCTTCGAATTACCGTCACCTCACTCTCACGGCAATGTCATCCAGCCATACTCTATATTTTATACGCATTTCCAATAACCCAATCCATGAAGCCCGGAACTCGCAAAGTCTTGGCAAGCCCCTCGTAGCATAGGAGAAACTTATACTCAGCCAAGAAACTATCATACCCACAACTTCCTAGATGAATGGGTGTTCGCGTATTCCAAAAGAGATAAAGTTCACCGGCCATTAGGTCTGGTGAAGCCATTTTCACATCACTCTCCGACATTCAACCTATTTCACTGGGTTGTAGAGGAAGGCTTATAAGCCAAACTGACCTGATAGCTCCCAGTCAATGACGCCCAAAAGGCCGCGTTGGTGCGGCCTAGCGACTTTGTATAGCTTATAATATACTCAATTACTTAGTATCGTTATCAATATCGTTAGGCCCTGGGGTTTGATTCCTCAAGTGGCCAAATCTCTCCTTTTTTTCCCTTCCTCCCCTTTGCGCTCTGATTGAAGCTGGGTTCAGTTACAGTACACTGAGTCATGTTTATTGAAAGCCTTCTATATGCTTGTCAGAGAATGTACCGTGTTCCTTAAACGAATTCACAGAGGAGCCGCCCAAAGATAATGCTTTATTTTCCGTCCAGTTCGCTCTTTCCCCCTCGAGATACTTATTTTTGAGGCAGTGGACTCGCGTCCGAAATCATTCCTTCATCCACATTCCATTAGCCGCCTTCATAATTAGAACCCCTAACGCCGTGTCTTCATCCCTAGTTCAGATGCTCCTTTCCTTTCCCTTGCGTTCCTCAATGCGGTTCAGTAATCCTGAGAGGCTGAATCTCTTATCCGGACTAGGTCCCGAGAAGGAGCGAGGCGTTGTCGCGCCGGAGCCAGAGCTTGAGAATAGTGATGATATGGACAGCGATGTCTTGGTCTGAGCGCCTATGACATCAGTAGGTCGGCCTGGGGAAGCTGTTAGCACCTAATTACAGCGCATTCTTCAAGATAGGGCTTTGCTCTTACGAATATTGCCCCGCCCGCCTATGCCGTACCCTCGAGGCTGCGTATCCCTCTCCCCGACATTGCTTTCCTCCCCAACGTCAATCATACTATCATCCCAGCTACGTCGCCGCCTCGGAAGCGTCCCACCGACTGCTGAGTCGAGACCCTTTCTATCATGTGGCGAGGGCGAACAGCTCGAGGATCGCAAGTTTGCCACAGACACACTTCGCACTGGGGCTAATCGCCCCTGAATCCGTACATGGTGTTGCTGGCGTTTCCGTGGTAGCAACCGGCTCGTATCCGGGTCTAGATCCAATAGTGCGACGTCACTGTCGCTGGCATTGTCCCTGCGATCTCGATTCGGCAGATACGCGGATAACTCGGTGAGCAGGGGAGGTAGCGGAGGTGGTGCCGTATAGGGATGAGAGCGCATTTTGAGCAGAGGGGGGTTCTGGACTTGTGCTAATTTGCGCGTAACGTGTATGTGCGTCTGATAGATAGCCAATTCAATGCGATTGGCTTCGGATGCTTGTGCAGCTGGAAATGAGCAGCATCGGAAATTATCTGCTGACACTGCAGGTGGCTGCGATATGCGAAATTAGGGAGACTTCACGATTGTGACCTGGTCCGCCATAGGTTGATTCACGTATACTCGATTGACTTGATCGACTCTTCCAAAATGCCGTGTAAAATGCAGGATTGAATGAAAAGAGAAATACGAAATAACTCGGGAAGATGCATCTCGGGCAAGGGAGTGAAGAAGTGATTGAATCTAACAAGCTTGGAACCCGTGGTGATCAGCTTCTGCTTTTGCTTTTTATTGTATGCACAATTGAAATTACTAAGAGGCGTCGAGTGGCCGATAACCCCTGATAACGGCTGACTAGGGAGAATACGATTTAAAATTACCTCGCATCTAGACAATAGATTCAATGATTTCAAAGACATAGAATGAATGTATCAGTTTATTACGATATTGTTATTGTTTTCTTCCCAGCTCATCCCTAAACCCCTGACTAGATCATACCATAGTACAGCTGAGGCTCTATTCCGTAGGTACCGTCTGATGTCCTCTTAAGATCCACAAGACGGAACCATTCAGAACCGAACCATGGCTTATTTCAGAAGGGATCATGTAGGCACTTAATAAATGTACATGTGCAATGGCGTAGAGTCGTAGATCTACATACATAGTTCAGTCCCGTCCCCTCGTGGCAACATGGATCCTAAAACAGGAAAACTTTACCTGAACAGACAGCTTGAATGCGTATGGGGCGACATAGCTGGATTATCACTATTGCATTCTCTTGGTGTAATGTAGTTCGAAATCATCTCGTCGCCATCACATCTACATTCTTGTACGATTGAATGACTTGAAAGTGAAAGTCAGAGAGAGTTATCATAAGCTACGCAGATTACTTCCTAGAGACTCAAATGGCTTTTAGAGGAAACCCGAAAAGCATGCGACAAGGACATAATCAATATTGGAGCAATATCCCGATGGAGTGCATATTGAGGGAGTGAATGCGTCCAAGATAGGTCCCTAACTACCCGATCCTCTCTTCATGACCTATACTCTTGCTCTTCGCGATGAAAACCTCGTGTTCTTAATGATGCCTAGCGCTGGAAAGGTTTCCCTTCTCGTTATCTAGACTTCGTTGGAACATAAGGGATACTAGGTCTTCCATAATCATATTCCATGAAGGCCGCACGTCATACGTCCTGAAATGGGATACCAGTCGGACTAGTGTCCCGACTTGGAAAGGATAACACTGTATTGCACCGGTGCATAGGCAAACGATTGTCAATATTTAAACCAGAAATTTACAACGTCCTTTCAAAACACAAGAAGTTGAAGCCAATATCTCAGGGGCTGTGCCAGTCTATTGACACCCAAACTTGACGTCGCCGATATTATTGATGGATTATTGTTCTCGCTCGGCCCGGTCGGAGTTTGATTGGTGGGAATAGAGCGTCTTGATATTTGCTTTTCCATGAGACGACCATCCGGAGTAGGCTATTTTCAGATTTCCGACCAGCTTGAAAACCATTCCGAGTGTACCACACCATTACGTACAGGTAGCAGCGATGAGGACGTCGAGGCTTCAAGAAGGTTCTCGGTACCGTACTATTGAGTATGTGGTGGTATTTCGGTTTTAACGTGGTGCCAGATGATATTCACTGATATCGCGAAAGCTCTTCCGGCAAAACAATATGGAGATCTTTGCGGGATATTTGGTACGTCAATCCCAGCGTCCCTTCTAGCATATACTGCTCTCTACGTTTCTTAGGCCCATTCTTTCATGAAAACGCTGAGCAACGATAGGTTATTATGGGCTGTGGAAGGCTGGTGCCTAGGCACGGAGCCAAGCAGCGCTATTCGAAACACCGGACGAGAGCGATATAGAAATTAATTGGCGGAAAGGTCACTTGATATTGTAATACTCTATGAGAAGAACCCTCATCGCAAAGTATCGTGACGGTGTCTAATTAAGGAGCCACAAGATCACTATAATACCTAGGTATGATAAAAAGAACATTCTATTCCTTTATAATCTACAGGCAGCAACGCATATGTATGAAGAGTGTTTTCGCTTCAATAGTTCTACTAGACATATACTTCTCGTTCTCCTTTATTATCAACTCCCTACCTATTATTGATTCCGTGCCAAGGGGGTAGGTGCTCGTCTCCTATTTACTCATATTACCTTGCGAGCCCCCGAGAATCCGTCGCATCGGAGCAGAATAGGCCCCCGGACCTTCCACAACTTCGTTGGAAGGAACTGTCTTCCGGCCCCACCGCTTATCGGACAAGGAGTGGTCGGGTCGCACTGACACGGAGTCAGCAGTCACCCTAGTGCCGGGTATTTAGTATTGCAAATATGTGTTTCCGAATATGAAAGGGTTCGGACAGTCGACCTCGAAAAAAAGCAGTAGTTATTTAATTCAGCTTTCGTTAAAGAAAATAGCGGAATCGCATTTGAACTCAGCCTATCTCCTGACTTCAAGAGAAATAAAAAACCCCCCCTTGAACCTCATTCCAACAAAACAAGGCAGATGTGAAGTACTGTATAGAGTCCAGCCAAGGGCTAGTTTATCCCTTCCAGATGTCATTGAGGTTTATTGCTAATGATATGTCTTTCCCGTAGTACTAGATAGGTACTTAAAACATATAGCACCTTTAGGTAGACACGATGTCAGTAAGTATACTTTGGAGTTCTTACTACGCCAAAATTTAAGCAGGCCGAAGGACTTTGAGTAAATTACTTGGTACCTATGATATCTGCCACCACCCGCATCCATTCCCTCTAATAGTACGTCATAATACCAAATTCAAAGTTGACTGAGGATCCGAATTAATAGAAACATCCTATGCAGGGAAATTGCATATGGAGATGCCGCAACAGCTCTCACGCATATATAAAAGAATATAAACACCTAGGCATCTTTAAGCTACTATATAATGTATCGGTTAGAGGTTGTCTCGTTTCTCCGATGAGAAATCATTGTGTAATGCAACATGATGGAATTTTGGAGGATATTAGTAGACTAGTAGAGTTAAGAGACTGGTTACCTCCTCTTATATAGTAGGTAACTTATAAAGGTATAAAAGGATACACTGGTAATACGTGATTTAAATCCTCAGCAGTTGCTAATTAGGATATCTGAGCGCATGTATCTTTTCTCTGGTTGTTCATATCTCAATGGTTTCGGTGTATACGGAATTATGAGGCAAATTCACAGAGCTTGTAACTTTGAGTTGGCATTCTTATGGAACATATATCCGTACAGACCCCTTGATATCAATAGGGGAGTTGGTGAAGAATGCTATAGAAGTCATAATCAAACTGTGTGTTAAACTTACGAATACAAGGCGGATTATTTCAAGTTAACCAATGCCTACCAGGATGCACTTAATCAACGCAATTGGAATTCGCTTTCGGCTGTTGCACGGGAATGTTTCTATTACCCCTGAGCTCTTTTAGCCCCCTGAATAATACACCATTATAAATGACGTTGGCTTCGGAAAGCTCTCCCCTATTTATCAAGATAATCTATTCACCAAGTAAGCTGTCAATTCTATGTTTCATAGTATTGTTCCAGTTATCTGTGTATTGCGCGGTATGAAGGCCGCCGTCTCTGGATCACCAAGCCTCCGGCTTTGGAGGCTTTCGTGGGTGCTAGTCGTGATTGATATGCGGCGTATCATCTTTTAAATGCGATTTCGGGGATCGCTGCAATGTTGGTGGCACTGTTAATGAAGAAGTT
Source organism: Hypoxylon sp. PDH2405 (assembly GCA_023628415.1). Classification (NCBI taxonomy): domain Eukaryota; kingdom Fungi; phylum Ascomycota; class Sordariomycetes; order Xylariales; family Hypoxylaceae; genus Hypoxylon; species Hypoxylon sp. PDH2405. The sequence continues at coordinate 544,954 of JAMAKT010000012.1, forward strand.
TCAATGGGAATAAGACATAGGGGGGGGAATTCATTCGAGCTATTATACTCATTCTCTCAAGCCCACATCAGACTTCTTTAATATAACTTTAAGATTGGTATATGTCATTATTGAGGCTCTGTCGTCTGATATCCTATCGAGATCCACACCAATTGAACCACACGAGACAGAACCATGGTTTATCTTGAAGAGGGTCATGTAATGCAGTCGTGGTGGAGTCGCAGATCTCTCCTCTCGTGGCGACGAGGATGCTGAAATAGGAACATAACCTCTTCTAACAGACAACATTGTGCGGCGCAGCTGTCTTTGCTCAGCTGACCTTCTGCTTCGCATCTTTTACCTTGTTATTCGTTTCTTGAGCTGACCTCATTTCTAAATCATCTGAGTGTATTATATCACCAACAGCCCGTGCCCCATTAATCGCATTTGGCGTCGTGTCATGAGATCCGATTTGGGACTAAGATGTTTGTGTGGTAACCTGGTCCGTGATGGTGGTGGCGTTGCCGGTGGTCAACGCTCCGAGCTTGATGATAGCGTCAGCACAATGTCCGTAAAATCGAAGAGGGCAAGTATCCATTAGCAATGGCATTTATGGACTTCGTATAAACCTGTTGGCTACCCTCTGGAGTTGTCTGGAAGTAGACCAATGCACTGCCCATGATGAGGACTGTAAAAAGTCCGACTTTCAACAAGTTCGTTGACTAATGCAGGCCCAGAGGTATCCATGCAGCGATAGGGGCAGATAGGCGTTGGCGTAATGGACCCAACTCCCCGAATAGCGATGCTAAAAATTTGAGACATGGATGCACTCGGAGAATCTTGGGAGATGGTAGATTCAAACGCCACAATGCGTATCGAACGCAAACGCAAAGCTCTCTGACAATCTCTCTTTCGCATACGCGATACCTTATTACCCCGTGCGACTCTCGATACAAGGCATCTCAATTGACTGCGGCGAGGCTCATGAATATTTCCCTGGCCGTCATGATGATTGATGCGTCGCTATCGATCATCTTCTAGAGTTCATCTTCATGTTGTTCGATGCGAACCCACCCTGGTTACTCATTAGTCGCGCTGCAATAGTAGCTTGTGCTAGGACTCACCTTGTATAGAAATTCCTTGGATTTGATCTAACATGTTGGTTCTAACCTATGAGTTACTAGAGGGAAATTCATGTTCGTTGATGGAAATCTCTCAATTGGCCTATGCAACTGTCAAACGCACTAGAATCCGACTACCAGTGCCCTGGGAATTTAGGTAGCATACCCGTAGTGTCGGCCGAATAGGACTAGAGATGAAGTGGGACGATAACCTTGGCGACGTTGCTTAGAGGGAACGGAACGGTTCCAGGGCCAAGGGGATCAGGACACCGAGCCGATCTCCAATCCATGGTGATAATATCTTGTTATAATGGCCATAGTTTTTTTTTCTTCTGGGTTAAAGATCCAGAACGCCAAAAATCCTCCTGTCCGCCTATACGAAACTTACCCTTACATTACAGGGACGAAATCCTTTCTCTGCCCAGCCCTGTGGACCGGTCTGCCGATCTTTTAATCCTCAGGTTACATCGTGTACTTTCCACCACGTAAGAAAAAGGGGCGCAGCGGAGGTAACCCTCCCATCGGGGATGCGGTGTGGAGTTGATGTTTTTCTTCACCCTTGTTATTAACCCCGGCTCCGTGCCCGTGCTTACCTGCCAAACCCCACGGCTGGAAATAATATCAACTCACTGCAGTCTTCATTCAACTCCCGAGAAATAATAAGGCCGTCGTGCGACGCTGCAAGAAAATTCTTCATGCCGATGTATGTATTAGCTGATTACGGTCCCGTTAGTCCCCGTGTTTTGGCCGGGATTAAATTGTTTTAGTGTTGAACGGTTTTTTCCCGATATGGCTGGTCTTCGACATGTTCGCCACGCCACATAGTTACAGATTAACGGCTTACATAGCACAGCGTCGGGAACGCTTCACGTAATAACCTTCTATCTGCACGGACTCGGTTCTCTATTAGCGGACGGCACGGTTCGTTCTCTAAATCTAAAACAGAAGCTCTAAATAGTCGGACGACTGCCCAAAAAGGATCCCTATTTGCCTCCTTTTTTCGCTGGAATGCTAAGAAATTCACCAGGGACCTTCCTTGACACTTGGTGATTACATATCGTAAAGACCCTTGCAGGAAGTTCCATGCCGTCGGTAGCACATCCGGCAAGGTGGTTCGAGTCTTGCATGATTTTTACGAGAGAGGACTTGGAGGAAGCAGGCAGAATGCTTGCTTGCCAGGCAATATTACGCTAGATGCTGTACAACGTTTGATTTTACAGTGCATACATAGTATTATTGCGTACTGCGTCTTCACTTTACCCCTATTTCCTCGGGACCTTGTTCATAATGCATAGTATACGACTGCATATACACTGCACATATACTGCACGAAGATATGTATGAGATGTCCATGCATGAATTTTATGCCGAAACTCACATACTGCACACTGCACGGGGTTTAATAAGGTAGACTTTATGCATACCCAGCCAGCCTCATTTGCTGCTGCTGCTGGTTGCTTAGGTAGATTATGGGTATCTTCTAGTTTCTACTCAAGAAAAAGCATGCTGTGCGGAAGAGAGTACATGAAAAGACTTTTGAACAGAGGAAACCATGCTGACGTGCCAGCTCAACCAGATAGACAAACAAAAACAAGAATCGAAAATGAGTGCTTTTGGTACATCGCCTCGAAGAGAAATCCCAATTCATGCCGTCCCTGATAGAAGTACAACCAAATTTCTTTTGAACCCGCGCCTGCGCCCCTGTACAAAACATGAGATCTAAGTAATGTTCTGTAGATCTAGTTTAGTTTCAGTTCTGTTGAGTTCATGGATTTTAAGCTGTCTTCTTGCGACTCTAGCTTCTTTATGTCGGCGAACTTGCTTGTCCACTCTTGGTTAACTTCACGGTAGTCTTCGGGACCATATGGGTCGTAGAGCTCTGCCAAGAAGCCCTTCTTGCGATAAATGCCGAGACCAAGGTCGCGCTGCAGCAGATCAAGGTAAGGAACTGCGTCGAAGATGAAGTTGGGGTTCTTGGAACCCCAGTCAGTGGGGTAACGCCATTTCCCGAACCGGTTATACAGCATGGTCTCGTACCTAAGCTGCTGCATCGCCGTTTCATTTCCTACTGCGGTCGATGGGTCTCGTTCTAGCTTGCCCATGAAGTAGGCGCTAATCCATAGACCCTGCAAGTGTGCTGTGATCATGTTGCTGAAGTTGGACACTATACCGATGAAGGCTGTGTCACGACTGCGCAGGAAACGCTCCGACGGAGGCACAATGAAGTGGTGTAGCATATACGGTGTGAGAGGCTTGTAAGGTGTAACCTCGTCATCGCTTCTGATTCCCTTTTGCTCAGTCATCGGGATATAGTTCTTGTTCCATACTGGCTGATCTTTCAGCCGAGGGAAACGTGCGAGAATTTCTTTATCGACTCGTTCGATCAACTCCGGGTCATTTGCGAGGTCGGTGGATGGTGCATCGGTCTTGGGGGTATGGGGAACGCCCAGCTCTTGTTCAATTCCCTCAGGCATAAACTTGATAGGTGGCACGTGTTTCCAGCCGGTGTGGGCGAGAAGCACGTCAGATTCGAACTCTGTGCCATCTGACAAGTGGACCTTTCCGGGGCTGAGATGATCGATTTCGCTGACGTAAACATTAACGAGGTCACTCTTCACGAGCTCCATGAAGTCTGTGTCGTAGTTCAGGATGCTGAAACTGGCACCTGTAAACATCGGGTCGGTCCAGGGCTTCAGCTTCGCAGTCTTGGGATGCGAATCGTAGGCATTGAGATTTATCACATCTCCACCCAAGACTTTCCAGAAGGAGTTGACAATAGTTCGGCCGACGGCGGTGCCATGGTAGAAACCACGGATACCGCCGTAGCCATCGGTGTCGCCCCAGACGCAAGGGCTGAACCAAGTCAAGAAGCGAACGTCTATTTAAACGAATTAGTATTATATTTATAGATATTTCCGTGTAAAAAGACTGACTGGCAAGCTTCTCAATCCACTTCTTCAGTGGCGTCACGTAAGACGGCGAGATCCAACACGGGCCGTGTCCGGATGCTGACGGGCTTGGTTAGCTTACATCGTGACTTTAGTAAGATAGGGGGAGAGAAAAACACCTACAGCGAATAACCCAATCCACCTTTACTCCTGCTGTCGCGTATGCGTATACTGCATCCCAAGCAAACTTGGTGCCTCCGAAGATGGTGACCCGCTTCGCTGTCTTCAACGTATCGGCGTTCTGTTTGAACTGCTTACCATGGAATATCCTGCCGCCAAACGTCTCCTGACCCTCGAAATGGGGCAAGAATGGCTCTGAGGTAAGACCGGTCGCAAAAATGACTCTTCGTGCGAAGATCTTGGTCTCGCTCTGGTTTGGTGGTGCGACCGTCAGAACCCAGCCGCCTTCGGCCGTGTCCTGGTGTTCTGCAACAAGCACTTTGGTGTTCAAGCGGATCAGGTTGGTGATTCCGAACCTGGCCGCATACGCCTTGAGGTAGTTGTTGATAACCTCACCCGGCATGTGTTCACCTGGCTTGACACCAAATGTCGGAGTGTCCATAGGGAAGTCGGGATATTCGAACGTTCCTAGCAGGTTGTTGCTCTTCAAGCCAGGATACAGACGGTCGTCGGCCCATGTGCCGCCCAAGCTGGACTGCGAGTCGAACACGGCCAGCGAGCATTCTGGTTGAGTAACATGAAACTGCTTTGCGGCGGCCAATCCATACCAACCTGTGAAGTTGGGAGGAGTTAGATACGCATTTTCTTCATTGGGTGCGCGATCCGTTCCGTCGGGCTCTGATAGGAAGGAGATATAGATAAAGGAAAGGGTGTAACTTACCAGCACCAACAACGGCGCAGTCAAGTTTTTCCATGGTGATGTTATCAGGCATGGCGATGGTATCGCTCTTCTCGGTGGATGTTATATCAGCCATGACGATATACACTTACACGCTCTCGCTCGGTGATTATCCGACGGTTCTTCCTCATCCAACGCAACTAGATATTGCGTCCTTCTTGGTATAGAGTAGAACCGGGAAACGGGATAAATGTTATAGGATAAACTTGGGAATGCGAAATACACCGAGGGACATACATAGTAGTCAAGTTAACATGGCCTCCAAGGCCCCTAGACCACCCCCTTCAGCAGGCAGAGGGCCGAGACCCTTCACTCTGCTGAGAAAGACATGAGCCTCGCTTGTATCATCCCCATCCCGTCGGCCCGCCTTAATCTTAGTCGTACGGTATGAGGCGAGGGCGCACGGGTCTTGTTTTTGGGGGTGGACAAGGCCAGGGATGGATTAGACTTATTATGAAATGACCACGAAACGATCCATCCATCATTGATGAAGACTGAAAAAGGGAACTCTCCACATTCTTGGCAAATCTGCTAAATGTTAATCTAATCCACCAATGCCAAAACGAGTACCATAGCCGAGAAGATCATGCCTATCACTTTCTTATCCTGGTCTTGGCCTGGTCTCACCCGTCCCGCCGTCGTAATACGCTATAGTACTTAAAGAACCATTAAGGCCCTTCCTTTAGATTTTCACCACCCCACCATGCTATTACTATGGTAAGCCTGACATTATTTGACCTCTTATAACCTGCGAAATCTCAGTTCTGCCCCGGTTTTTGCCGTTGCGATATGCATGGAATTTAAGACATTTAACGGGCTGTCATTATTGATAACGTGCCCGTCGGCACAGACCAGCCGAACGTGCTACAGCATAGAGTGCAGTGAGAGCTGTGACCAATACTCGATCGATGGTTAATCGTTGATCGAAGCTCGTGCGGTTGGGGGGAATAAGAGGGAAAAAAAGATTCGATTGTTAGCTTATGTACGTCTAGGTCATCGCTTACCAACTTGCATATGCAAATGCAACACACCATCAAATTTTCGCTATCGTAGATTCCAAGATGCTCTAACATGCATAGAAAGTCTTGGACGGGGGTGTCTTGCATAACAGCATCAAGTAGACAGCATAAGTCCGAGCTACAGCTGCAGGTCGTAATACCGAATTAGTAAGGGATTCCCGGGGACGTAATTCCGGGAACTCTTGAGGCTCTCTAGCTTCAATTCTCGAAGCAGTATTGACCCCTGAGCATCCAATTCCTTCCTTCGTACTCATAAAAAAATCAAGGAACTTTTTTTATGATTATTTTACTGTGGTACGCATCCAAGCTTGTCTACCCCCAGCAAAAAGAGTCCAGGTGTCAGATCTTAGCTCGCGGATACGCCCAGCCCTCCGTCGAAATCTGAGGGACTAGTGGACCCGTAAAGGTGCAGAGGCTAGTTACCGGCCCCTGAGGGAATGTAACCGTGATGTTTAGCCGCGCATGCTCTCATGCATGGAATCGGGGTCGATTTTCGTCTCATAGGATACGGCACATCCCACCGAGTAGAAGATTAACTCTATGAGTTCTAGGGCTTATGTGACGTTCAATACAGGAGCTAGGGGTAGCTTGGGTGGTAATATTGAGGTCCGCCATACTTACCAAGATTTGATCAAGGAGATGGGGGAGAACTTATGTGCGTTCCTGTGTGTTCCTGCATTACGAAGCAAATAACCATTTCGTGTGATTATGCGGTTGATAGTTAACATAAGTGACCGAACTCGTCACACAGAACGATAATCGCAGTTTGCGTCCAGTCGAAGTCGAGATTTCTGCCGATCTCTCACGGCTTCTCCATTTATGTGGCTTCGGCTATCCACCCTGATAATGAGTCGAGATTAGGCCGACCCTGGCCAAGACGGCCAAGTTTCGGTTCAGGCTCATAGACATCCATGTTGATACCCCGAAGAATGTGCTGCCGATGGATTGACCAGTCATAACGCTCTTCACAAGGGGACCTTCTAACAGTGAACGATTATATGTAATGTATTATAGTATATACGAATCATCCTCCGGGCGAGGCAACTTTCAAACAGTAAAAAGTTCGAGCCACCCATCAGACGGTTCGTCTTCGCTAGTCAACTTCAAGTCAAGTCCTTTCGGTAGTGTCTTGCCTTGTCTTTCGCTCGCTCGCTTCCTTCTATCGTTCTCTGCTTTTCCGTTATGTCTTCGGCCGCACAACCAGCCGACCCGGCGGCTGCTGCTGCCGCCCAAGCGGCAGCGGCAGCGGCCATGCGTCAATTCACCATAGAAGCTTGGACACTCCTTTCCATCGGTATCGTCGTCACCATGCTCCGAACATACGCTCGTATAAAGGCCGTAGGGATCAAAGGTCTACAAGGAGATGATTATCTGGTGTGGCTTGGAGTGGTCAGTGTTGACTCGTAAATTTTCGGTTTCGTAGAGTCGTACATATAATTAACATGTGACCATTTAGATCTTCTATTGCGTCGAAACCAGTCTTGCGTACTCGGTTGGCGCCGTCGCCAAGGGGTTGGCCAACAATGGCATGACAGATGCACAACGAGTCGCGTTGTCGCCTGATAGTGAGGAGTACCAGACGAGGTACGAGAGAAAGATGCTTCGAGCTGATCGGAAAGGGGTATGCTAACTGACCCTTTCAGGATTGTCGGCTCGAAAATCCAACTCGCTGGATGGTCATCCTATTCCATACTTCTTTGGTCACTTAAGGCATCTCTTCTAGTCTTCTATATGAGGTTAACGGTAAGGTCTTACTAGATATTTAATTTCGTCTAGGAACTTCTGCTAAGTATACGTACGTATACAGGCAGGTTTGAAGCGAACTTACTTGATTCGTATTTACATCGGTTTCGGACTCCTCGCTGCCAGTCTCATCACTGTCTTCATGAATCTATTCCTCGCATGCCGACCTTTCCACAAGTATTGGCAAATAAACCCCGACCCAGGCAGTATGTTCCCCCTTACAAGCCTCGACGACAACGAACCAATACTGATAATAGCGTCCAGATACCTGCCAGCCGGCCATTTCGAACCAGATCGTCTGGGTCTACCTCGCCATGAACGTTATCACTGACCTGTATCTGATTTCCATTCCGGTTCCTATGCTTTGGCAATCCAGCTTGAAGCCCGTGAAGAAATTTGGCTTGATAATCTTGTTCAGCGGAGGTTTGTTTGTCGTCGCTTGTGCCATCCTACGCTGCGCACTCATTGTAACCGTAAGTTCGCTGCCCCTATGCGGCGTAGTCCAATCGGCAGACACCGATGAGCTCACACCTCTCCCAGGACCCGGTCAATGGAGCCCAACTTGCAGGATCTTGGGCTGTTCGAGAAACATTCGTGGCTGTGATCACAACTAATCTACCTATGGTCTTCCCTATACTCAAGATATGGCTGACCCCAATCTTTGGTTCCTTAATCACGACGGTGCGTTCGCAGCAGAAGCTCACCGACAAGGAATCAAGGAGCGATCTGCGGACATTTGGTGGAGGTAGTCATCAAACCTGGCGACGCCGCGGTGGGCCTCCGACCGCCAACCCCATTACCAACATCACCTTCAACGAGAGTGAAGAACGAATGGTGGAGGATGTTAAGATGCAGGACCTCAAGGGTTGGACCGATTCTAGCACCACCGGTAGCGTCCCTCCCTCAAACAATATCCGAAAACATGTCGAAGTTGCTGTCGTCAGCGAGGCGCGTGATGACAGGGATCCGCCGGACAACCACCGTCACGTCGTTGGCGATGAAGAGAATCAGCACCACGGCAACTTCGCCTTCGCCAGAGGTCCGCGGAGGTCAAGCTACACCGGCCAAAGTCGCATGTAAGAAAAAGTGAAGAAAAGATATAGATAACGGACAATAACAGTAATATACGTATATACCGTCGGACTCCCTCTCAACTGGCGCAAAACGGGACAGTGCAGAAGTTAAGAGGCGCAGGAAAATGGGAAGAAAAAAACACGGCACTATTTTGGCTCTTTCAGCGATTTTTTCATTGTATATGGTTCGCGTGTTGTACTTATAAGGGAGTCCCAAACCGACAGCAGGTTTGCAGGGACGGTTTCTTTTCAGGCTCGAACTCCGGCAGGCAACAGGGTACATACCAGGCGCTCCGACGAGCATCTCCTAGGGTTTCATTTTTGTCCGAAAACAACGAGCGAGCGAGCTTGGTCACGAAATCGTGTGTATTTACACAAGTTGAGCAGGAGAGCAGGCTGATATTCAAGTATTATATGTGGTGTGGGGGAGAGAACCGATGCCACGGTGTTGGGAAAGGAGTTTACCTATACTTCGGTACTGAACAACTGATATTGGTACCTATTGAGTCATTCTTCATTTCTTCGTTGTTTGATGTTCCGAAGGCCGGATCATCTATCCATGGCCAATTTGATGATAGCTTTTAATTCCTCCCTGTTCAGGCCCTTGATACCCAACAACTCGTTGTCCAAGACGGGGAAATACCCGCCCCAACCTTTACCAATGAAAGCTCGGTTAATGAACATGGCGATCACCTCCTCGCTATGGTCGCCTTCTGCCCAACGCCTAAGTGCCTCACTTTCTAAATCCTCGGTTTTGGAATACGTCAGATTCCAGCCGTCGGTAGCGCCGAGTTCCTTGGCTATTGTAATCAATTCGTTTTGAGTCGTGTTGATGCTAGAAATTCTCACCGGACGATTTGCCGTCTCGTCCAGGTGGGTCAAGATGCCAATCACGGCCTGAGCGATATCGTCGTAGGTAGTGGCGCAGAAGAGCACATCTCCGCCATCCTTGATGTCTGCAGTGCGATTCTTCACGTCCACAATGAAGTCCAGTGTCCAATCAGGGCCGAGGAACGACGCATTATGTATCGTAGTCCAGGAGAACGAGGGATTCTCCGCCGCCTTTTGTTCGCAGCGTTGCCGAATGGCGATCTTGGGCTGGTAAATAGGGAAAGCGGCTAGCTTGGGGTTCATGAGATCATTCCCATACTCCGAAGGAATCATTCTCTTTACACCGGAATTAGCCGCCGCGTCGACGAGATTCTTTTGCATGTGAATGGCCTCGAACGCCATGGCTGAGACTAGCGCATCCTGCCCTTTAAGTGCAGATTCTAATGACTCAATAGAATCATAATCCACCTCCTTGAAGGTGACATCTGCGGGGAAATCATGCTGACGATTACCATCACGCGTGAGAACAGTCACATTGAATTGCTCCGATGCTCGTAGACGGTCCACGATTGGACGGCCGATCTTCCCAGCTGCCTAATCAGAAAAAGTCAGCATCGTCAGCTGTCGATATAGGTGGAGCTTACATACCCCTACAACGGCGACATTCTTGATTGTAGTCATCGTGAAAAGGAAGCGCTCTATGTCTGACAATGATACTGTGGGTGACTTGGGTGGGCCAGGATTGCACAGACAGAGAGTATTGATGGGAAGTGTCGTTCAGAGTCAGGCTGGGAGATTTGAATGTTTTCAACCGGACATTACACTACTGTAAGTCACAGCCACGTTTACATACTGGCCCAATTTCTGCCGGATGGGGGTGGAGAGATATTGTTGCCAATCCTTCGGGAAGATAGTGGTGTCCTGGAGACCCGACGACCGTCTTTCCGGAATAAGTCTATCATGCCTAACATGCTTGATTGGCTGCCCTGACGCCCACTCGCGATGTCGTTGGCCACAAATCCACACCGACGGAGGCGCGAAGAATTTCCATGGCCTTGGAACAGGGTCGCGTCCGTGGTCGGTCGGTCCACTCTCATTTGCTACTTCGCATCCTTCCAATGACCATGCTCGAGCCTAGAAGCCTTCCTATTATGGCACTACGGCTCTATGGCATTATTATAGTAAATGGTATGGCAAATGGCTTCATAATAACATAATAGGATCCCGTACAGCATCAAAAAAACATTACCGCCGTCTGTAACTCTCTTATCGGTGCAACATGCGATAAATTACTACCTAGATGGATGATTGGAGAGGTCGCTATACAAGTGGCTACCTACCTATACAACTGGTGGAGGTAGTGTGGCATAAAAGCTACGAAGCAAAAGCAGCATCATTGTGGTGTGCTGTAGCGTACATAGGAACGTACATCCCGTTGTAGTCGCGCAACTCTGTGTAGTAGCAGGAATTCCGGCAGTACCATGCCGCTCCTGGAACGACCCTATAGGATATTAAGCTAAGTATGGAGAAAGCTGCAGGTTCAGCCGAGGACCCTGTCAGAACCCTGAATTCCCCTGCGTGGGTTCTATATATCCTTGCCATTCTTGTTTATCTCCACTGCTAACCCCCTCAACTGACAACTGTAAGTACTTTAGAGGTTCACATTAGTAGGAAACGAACGCGAGGAACGGGCTCTAGTTAGCGGGAAGTGGATGAGTCTTCGATGTAACATACTGCTTTTTTTCAGTGGATTTCTCGACTCATCTGCTGATCTTGACCTCTCGATTGGAACCAGCCCATGAAACAAGCCAAATGGATTTTTTTTTTTCCAATCTTCTATTTTCCTTTTTCCTCTTTCTCGCCTAGCTTACTCGCAGCCGGAACCGACGCCTATTCCCGCCGAATTAGTTGCTGGATCCTTCTGGGTTCAAGCGGGCTCTAAAGTACGCACTGGCTTCTTTACCTTAGTTTCTCACCCCGAGTGCTCGGTAGGGCTACCACAATCCCTGAGCCCCCTTAACCATAACCAGCCTAGCTTGGCAGGTGTTTCTCCTAGAGTCCTCTTTTTTCAATTTTGTGTTCCCGTCAGAAATGGCTGTGTAAGAAGACAACGTGCCAGGTGTTCGACGTCGCCGAAGCACAGTACTTGCTTATTGTATTTCTCAACGAGGTCTATTCTTCTGTAGCGGTCAGCCACGTGTCTCGGACATTTCGAACTTCAGCCTCCTTCACCCTAGTCATCTGTCGTGGATCCCATCATGTAGCTAGCTAGCGAGGGCGCGGCGATTTTGCCTTACTAAGACGCCTTTCTCTCATTCCAAGGACAAACACGCTACCTAGGTGCCTACCAGTTTTACGGCACGTCTCGCCTAGCTGGAGGATCGTCTCCCTTGTCCAGGCTACTTGAATGGTGACACCGCTATCATGGAACCTTGTTGCCTTGTCTGTCTGCCTCCTGCCTCCTGCGACCCGAGGAGACAGGCTAGAGAACGACGGGGCGCCTAGACGGTCGGTGCTGATTCGGACAAGAAGCTGCCGAAATGGCCTCACTCTGAATCACTGATCAACCCCAAGTGACGATAGTTGCAAAGGGACCCATTAGGATCTGTTCGAGCGGAGTCTCGTTAGCTAGCTGACTTGCCCAAGTACCAGGAAACAGGAGTCCCGCCACTCTTACGTAGACACATAAGCGGAGACAGAAGCACATGGGCATGACGTATTTACAGATTCATGAAATTTGTAATACTCGTATAATGAAATTTCCCATACACACAGTGTGTATGAATGGCCGAAGCAGGAGCCCGTTTTCTCTCGAGCCCAACAATATCCAGCCACAACAACGACGAGACGGAAAGAAATGGCGGCTTGTCCATAAGCCGTGGGGACTGATGGCCAGTTCCAGATGGGTGGAGGGGAGAAGGGATTTCTTCATCGTTTCCGCTCGCCGGCCGGCAGCGGTACTTCCTATGAGTAACGCTTGTACCGCCTCTGCATTTATCCCTTGTGACAAGCATTCCATTGGATACATAATGTCAGTGACGAGGTCGTTGCGGGGCCAGCTGATTGGATGCATCCTCTTATGGACAATTGCCTGATTGGTTAAAGAGAAAAGTTTCTACCGAGTTGATAATCTGGCTAACAAAACCCGTGGACGATTTAACATGCGTGCGTATCGGTGGCCAAGATGGTTTACCGTTTATGGATCCCCTTGCCGCTGCAAAAGTACTCGTACGAAACGCCTCGCCGCTGGGCATCATCGGGCTTTGCAGTAGACGAACATATTTGCTTGCTCATTTGTCACGGTCTGGGTCCAACCAGCAGCATTGGCCAGAACCTCTGCCGGACTATAAGTAAGGCGAGCTGCCTTCTCCGCTCCCCATCTTTCTTCTTGCAGAACGTAGTGTAACAGATAGTTTTCGCCTCTTTTTCATATTCTGAGAACTTCGTCATGGCTTTCTCGTTACTCTTGGCCGCTGTCGGCCTTCTCTTCTTCTCCTTATACTATACAGCCCAGTGGCTTGTACGATGTCGACATCGATATCACATGAGCAGACAGAACGGCTGTCTCCCTCCCAAGAAGCTCCCTCAGATAGACCCGTTCCTAGGGACTGATGTTGTCCTGCAGAACCTTGGAGCAGCAAAGAAGTATGGCTTCCTCAACCTTCTCAAATCTCGACATGCCGCCAATGGTCTCACCTTCACCACCAACACCTACTTTCGGACAACCATCAACACATGCGACCCGACACTTATTCAAAATGTCCTGTCATTTCAATTCCAGGACTTCGGCATGGGACCCCTAAGAAGGAAAAGCGCCTCCCCCCTACTCGGACGAGGCATCTTTACCACGGATGACGAGATATGGGCTCACCAACGTGCTCTGATCCGACCCAGCTTCGTTCGCGCCCAGGTCACGGACTTCTCCATCTTCGGTCATCATGTAGATCAACTGATTGCTCTCATCGCACGCCGCAATTATGAGGTGGATCTCCAACAACTCTTCTTCCGAATGGTTTGTGACCCGTCAATATTTGATTTCGCTATTGATTTCACTAACCCCATTTTGATAGGTCCTCGACTCCAACAGCGAGTACATGTTCGGAGAATCTGTTGGTTTGATGTCGGAGAATGCCTCTGAGTCAGCCACTACGTTCCACCATGCGTTAGACTATGCCCAGCAGGGCACTATTTTGCGTCTGCGTCTTGGAAATCTTATGTTCGCTCACCGGGACAAGAAGTTCCGGGACTCATGCGGCATCGTCCACGCGTATGCTGACAAGTTTGTGTCCCAAGCACTCGAGTATCGGCGTAAGCAGGCTATGTTCCCCTCTGAGAAGAACCACGTGGATGAAGGTGGTCGCCAGAAATATGTCTTTTTGAACGAGCTTGCCAAGGATACCGATGACCCGATCCTTCTTCGGGACCAGATTGTGAATATGCTTCTTGCTGCCCGTGACACCACTGCCGGCTTACTGGCTTTCGTATTCTTCATGTTGGCTCGGAGACCCGATGTCTGGGCTAAACTCCGTGCTGACGTGCTTGAGCACTATTGCGAGCCGCTAACGTATGAGGCCATCATGGACATGAAGTATCTCCGATACGTAGTACACGAAAGTAAGTTCGCTTCGAAATCACAAACTTATTTTTTCGTCATAACTAACCGCCTCTTTAGCTCTTCGTCTCTTCCCGCCCATCGCCACGAACAGCCGTATGGCCAACAAGGACACCGTTCTTCCCGTAGGCGGTGGCCCCGATGGCAAGTCCCCACTCTTTGTCGCAAAGCACCACGTCGTCACCTACAGCACCTTCGTGATGCACCGACGGAAAGAGTTCTTCGGCGAGGATGCCGAGGAATTCCGTCCCGAGAGATGGGAGAACCTCCGCCCTGGCTGGGAATTCCTGCCCTTCAACGGTGGGCCCAGGATCTGCCCGGGTCAGAAGTTCGCCTTGACCGAATCGTCGTACACGATCGCCCGCCTGCTCCACGCATTCTCTGGAATCGAAAACCTGGACCCAACAGACTGGAGAGAACAATTGACTCTATCGTTGACTTTAAACAATGGGGTACAATGCCGTCTCATTCCGGCTTAAACCCCCTGAAACATTAAATATTTTCGTTCTCTCGCGTTTTCTTTCGTTTTATAAACATACCCAGGGATATCTTTATGGCGGGGCAACCCTTGCGTCCTCTTGATGGCTGGAATTAGGGGTTCGCGGCTATGGTCGGATGTACAGAAAAACGAAGTCCTTTGAAGGGACAATCTCACAGCTGTCTAATTAGATTGGATGTTCGGGTCGGATTCTGTAATTGCTTTTTGTAAAGTTCGGGGGTGAGTTGCGTGAGACATTTCAGCTTTTTGTTGCTCGGACTCCGGCTAGACACTTGACCTCACGATCAATGGATGATACAGATTCATTCTGTCTTTAAACGATTTTTGTATTTGTTGAACGATTAGCACGGCCCCAATTAGAGGTTAAATTAAGCATGTTAGCTTCTATAAATATAGTTTTCATCAGAAAGAAGAAGTCCGTAATACCTTGGCACTTACACGACGTTAGGTATCTTATATGAGATCTCTCTCGGTGGCTAAGATTGCGTGTGACACCAAATATGGGTCTACGGGTACGGCCGCAGTTACGGCCGCAGTGAATAAGTTATCGAGATTAAATTTTCGCATGGGAATAGATATGCTGGTCCTTAAGTGCTAATGGGACGGTTGTTATGCATGTCTCACATATGGGATGTCCAACATGCATCGGAACGTATTATCGCCACGGCCTCGGAACCCTAGATACCGGGATTCAGCATTAAGATGGATACGACTAAAAATGGCAACTTAGCACTGATACATGTTTAAACATTCCTTTGCGCTATATAATTCGGTATATACGTGGACGTCTATAATCGCGGAAGCTAACGATCCTTAAATCTCCTAATGGCGGATATTATCCCGATATGGGTCTTGTTATTTCCACAACGTTTAGTTGATTAGATCCTTCCGTAGGGTGCCGTATTCCAGGGGTCTATAGAGCCATAATGTCAATGAATGTCTTGATAGACTCGTGGCTGTTTTCCCATGCCACTTATATGCTCATGTAGAAGTATTGGTTCATTCATTGCTTACATGGGTACCTATGTATATATCGCTTCAATATGTCCCCATCTCTCGACGTTATAGGATTGTATCTTGATCTGTCTCGCGCGGATTCAGAAGATTCCGTACTATACTGTGAATCTGTTGAGCTATATATTTCCCAGATAAGCAGTGTGCTCCCCTCCGCGGCTCTAGAAGTAGACTTGCATATGAGGGGTTAACCTATCCCTTGACCGAATGAACCGTCGTGTCATGGCGCACTGATTAACTCAGCCACGTGCGCCATTGCAATTTTTGGCGTCTCGTAACCGGCAAGAGATAGGTCCTTAGTGCTCGGTAGGCAACGCCACGATCGTGAACATCAGAGTACTTACTGGCTGGCCTTTGCACCTAGAAAAGGAGCTCCGCCAACCGAAATGTATGTGTTGTGCCACACCGAGTTCCAACCGGTTGGTGCCTAAACATCATTCGTCTAACGGTGAAGTCGACATTAGCTCAAGGAATCTTGCCGTGCCACGTCACCCTGGCTGTCTTACATGAAGTCTAATCAAGGTGATATGTCAGTTGTTGATCTTGTTATGCGGCTCAAACAAGGTCAAGGGTACTAGATCCTAGCAAATTCTGATAGTCCCGTCATTTGGGGATCCGTCGGTCTGTTCACATCCTGCACGTGGCCGAGTGACATGGCCCCCCTACAGCCTTAAGCCCCACAGGCTACATGTATAATGCAACGCACCATTAGTAGATAACATGCAAGACCACACGGGGACACAGTTCATTATATTAGGTATCTACTAAGTCTTACAACCGGCGCCCGATGCGTGAGCCTCAAATATATCAAGAGCCTCAACTTCAACTACTTGTGTAATATGTAAAAATCGCTTCGTCCTCGTCGCTTCCTTCTCCAGATATATTCGAACCCGTGCAGACAACTTTCAAATAACCGTCACCCGATCCGAGAGAGTACTTTTCGAGTTACGGCTTGTCTCGAGATACGATAACGATGATACCCCTTTATATCCCGTCGATCACTTACACCCAACCCATTGCCTACAAGCGTCCGTCACATTAGTATCATGAGCTTTACATAGTTTCCATCCCCTGGATCCTACGTCGGAAAGTGGCTTATCGACCAACATCTATCAGCCATTCCCATGATTTTGTTAGCCAAACCCTTCAGCGATGGTTCACTTGAAGCCATCACAGCTAGTCGAGAAGATCAATTTCCGAGTTAAGATACCGCCGCACCCATGGACAGACTACCTAGTCTATAAGAGAGATATTATACCTGTGGAGAAATAGGCATGGGTGGCGAAGTGTTTCGTTACCAACAGAAAGCGGTTTTCGCCCTAACAGGCTCTTGGCTTGATATACCGCCTCTTATCGGCTCAGCTGCGGCTGTGCCAAGCCCCTTAATTTAATGCTATTAAGCAAGAGATCGAAACACACGCTTGACGATTAATAATTCGAATGCTATTATCACCAATATACGTACCTAAGTACTTAGATACGTCTATAGCGTTGCCTTGCCCTTGGATATAACCCCCTAAGAACCCCCTGACACGTACGGTGGCAGGTGCTTAAGAGAATTACAGAATTCTAACGTCCATGTATGGCAAATACCAAGTCTCTTCAAGTTACTAATCGGTAGCTGCTCTCTCGCCTGTTTGACCTTCAACAAAATGTCCTAGAATGTCAGTTCAACGCTAGTGTCTGAGGCTGTCACTATTCGACGAAGTAAGAGGCGTTGGGACCCTGGGAACGGCATTAGGTAAGCATATAAGAAGTTAACTGAAGGATGAAGTACAATTGTGACATTAGGACGACAGGGTGCATGGCATACAAAACACAATATCGATTGGGACGTCTATATTATACTTGCCTAACGTATACCTACTGTCACGTGGCGCACTTAGGATGAGGGAAGAGAATGTGTTGTTCCGCGAGCGACTACAAGCTATCAGGCTAGGCTCTAGGTATACATATAGGAAGCTCCTTTGTCCATAATGTCTTAGAACACCCAAAGGTGAAACATGACACCTACCTTACCTGACTCATTCAATATATAGGAACGTTAATAGAATACGAAGTAGAAGAATACCCCATACGCTGCGTCCCTTTCCCTTTGATTACATTCTATTGTTGAAAGCAAGGAAGCTGGTGAAATTCATAGGAACTTCATGTTGGAGTAGAATGAATTGGAGGGGAGGAGGGAGAAGAAAAACGAGGATTCTATGAAATGGATTGATTCGCTAAGAAAATATAGAAATATGTCGAAATTAAAAAGACCGTGGGTTCAGGCCTCATCTGAGTCGAGTTGTTCTTCTTTATTTTACATTTTCATTATTTCATTTACTTAGGCGTTCTAGAGATGATAGCTATTTTGTGCGGGGGACCCCTGAGCATGATTTTCGACAATTCGATGCGTTCTATCTCGATAGAAGATGTAATATATTGACAATGTGAAGTGGCCAATCACTAACCGCGGAGTTGAAATTCTAAGTCTAGTTTCCTCCCACGAATTACATTATAGAAAGTCCATCCTTTGGAGACCACTGTTTTCATGCCAGACATTCGATATAACCCCCACAACGATAGTAACCTGGAGGCGGGGATAGATTCACACAAGTTCGATGGAGCGATCATATCTGGCCACGTGGATGTCCTAGAGAACCTTGGATTCTTGGAATCTGCTTAAGCCCTGCTTTCGTGCCTATAAATAGTCGTGTTCTGTGACATGTGCAATAAAGGGTTCGGAATAGTCTTCACTTCTCAGTTTGATGTGATAGATCATATAACTTTCGACAGCACTAGGCACTGCTACGCAATTTTCCCCACGGCAGAAATCCGCTTCGCTGGGGCAAAACACCGAGAGAGCCCCTTCAAGCTTGATCGGACGAGATGCATCTGGGCCATGATCAACATCGGACTGGTGCCAGCTCTTGCATGGGCGATTTTCTTGTTTTCGCTTTCGATTAGGTAGGGTGGCGCGTTGCATCATATCAACGACGTTCTTCGCTTGATTTTTTCCCTATCTATTGGGCTAAAATTAGATGTAGTATGGTAATTGTACGTGGCAGTCACACTTCATAAAGGAAGGATCCCTCGAACAGCAGACACTGATGATGGACTTTATCTGTCCTCGATGTAACCGCTGCTGCATTCTCCGTTGTTGAGAAGCATACCTAGATAATCTGGAATGGACATGTCCCTGTACTAGACTGAGCTCGCTACCAAGTTGTCACATCACATGACGGACGAAATGCATAAATCATGAATGTCGTCAATTCCTTAATATGCTTCCAAACGCCCGAATCTAGTTTCAACACACCATGCACGGCGACGTGTCAATCCCAGCCAAGTTCCCGACCACCTAGCCCATCCGATCCTTCCCAAGACGTAATTCCATCCCGCAAAACGCCCCATCACGCGCCGGCCATCCGCTTCTTGGCCAAGCCGCCCAACTTCTCAGCAGCAGCCGAGAGGGCGCGGGGATCGGCGCCGCGGATGGCAGGCTGGCCGTTGACGGCGACCTGGCGGCCCTCCTTGAAGAACATGAAGGTGGGCATGGCGGTGACGCCGTAGGCGCGCGCGGCGTCCTGGGCCTTGTCCACGTTGACCTTGGCGAAGGCCAGGACGCCCGGGGCCGAGTGCTGCTTGGCGAGGGCCTCGTAGTGCGGCGCGATGGCCTTGCAGGGCCCGCACCAGTCGGCGTAGAAGTCGACGGCCACGTAGGTCGTGGACGCGAAGAGTGCTTGGAGCTCCGCGAGGGAGTTGATGTGGTGTAGGGGGTCGCTGCTCATTTTGATGTGATGTGATGTGTTTGTGTGCCTAATGTGTGTAGGAGGTATGTAGGTACTTTGGGCGCCTTTCACAAGGGCCTGGATTGCTACTCTACAGAACTGAGGGGTGCTGCAGTTGTAAAGCGAGTTCTGTGGAAAACAGCTCAAAAAAAGATATCAGTCTTTATTATTGCCGTGTAGAATGATATCAGATCTATGATTCGAAGTAGTACGGAGAGGAGATGATGTGTGGGTAAGAAGATTTTAGTGGAGGCAATGTGACAGGGGTTTCGTACCGTATTTTAATGAAGCAAGCTGAAAAAGCAAACGGTGATAGCGAGTACAATTGAGAAGATTCCATGATATGCTTACTAAGTGAATAGGTACGTATTTAACAGTGTGAATTATGCCAATATCAGACATCCGCGACGGTGCGGAACGGACCGCTTTACGGTGGGGCCGGAACCACCGTTTTCTTTTCAACGGAGCCGTCTGGATCCCGAATTTTGCTCTTTGAGTTTTATTTATTACGACTCCATCGACCCAGATCTAGTGTACCATGGGATTTTCGCAAATAGCTACCCACAACATGATACACTAACTCGATTCCCATGAACATGAGGTAAATATGTTTCTGGCACCCTGACAAGACTTCGGTTGGGCCATGAAATCTATTGTGAGCATCTTCCTGGAGCGAAACTTAGTACCAGTTGTCATATGAATTCTTCCACGAGCCATGGTAAGACCCCGTATTGTATTGACTATATTCTAAATCACATAACATGAGCTAGACTGTCTATTGATACCTAATGTAGGGTTCCACTTCGAATATCGTGATATCATTATCAAGAATGCAGTATCTGTTATGTTTATTTCTCCTCATTCTTGACAAAGAAAGATGAGCATGAAGAGAAGGAGAAGGCCAGGAAAAGAGAGGGCAGAAGACAAAACACAAACTAAAAGAGGGTAAAAAAGAATCCTGTAGAAGGTAGTTAGCAGGTGTGTTATCAATTGTATGATTTGAATACTGT
Source organism: Hypoxylon sp. PDH2405 (assembly GCA_023628415.1). Classification (NCBI taxonomy): domain Eukaryota; kingdom Fungi; phylum Ascomycota; class Sordariomycetes; order Xylariales; family Hypoxylaceae; genus Hypoxylon; species Hypoxylon sp. PDH2405. The sequence continues at coordinate 565,435 of JAMAKT010000012.1, forward strand.
GCTTTCAGGCTAGATAAGTCAGATCTTTCTTGACATATTTTTTGGTGTGCTTCATGGTGAAAGTGTATCACTTAGATTGGGAAACCCGATAATCATCATCTCCAGTGAAATTCGAAATGTGTGCTCGCTCCCACTTGAACCCCGGACCTTTGCGTACCTTGAATGTTCATCGCATCATACCACTTGGCCGCGGTATCACTTGCATTGGGGAAAGGTTACTTAATATCATTTATCTGTGTACCTCAAACGAGGGGCTCTCGACGACAATGGATACAGTTTAAGGGCAGACTAACTCGTTAACCAGCGGCTAGAAGGACGAAGCAAAAGCTATGGTATCACGGCGATGGTTGTAGTACAGGCGGTGACATCTCACGGTGGTTGCAAGGCTTCATTTAAACAATGTGGTTCATAGTAGTCCGGCGTGCTGGGGAAAGGGTGGCTAGGGACTAATAGTTAGTCTTGACATTTATTTATTCTACGCTTAATGTCATATCTCTTAATATCTATAATTTACATTGGTCACAACTACCATTGGGTAATGGTGAGGAAGTAGAACATGCGCCTTGGTGTTCTCTTGGAACATCACCAGGCTAACTTACATATCTGTAATACTTTTACCATATATTTTCCGAATATATAATTGAAGATAGGGGAAGGATGATATAGATAGGTAGCCTCTAATCCTTTAACTACCATATAAAGTATATTCGACTGTAGTAAGTACTTAGGTAGGTTATCATGAAAGCTTGGAACTTATTGGTATATCTTTCCTCGTAACCGTCTTGAAGTTGCCGCTACTTAGGAGTGATAGTATGGACTTGGGCTAAGCAGAATTCGCAAGGTACGTATAGATATATATTGAGCTGCCTTCCCCTTTTCATCTGATATAGTTGACGCATTTTCATATGCGCGATTTGAGTAGGAGGTATATTCAAAAACTACTAACATCATACCTAGGTATGTACTAAAATCTCGGATCTCATGCGCCACATCGACCGCCTTACATTGACCCAATCCGGCTCCGGGTAAGTCACTAACTGCCGCAACTTGATTGGAAGAACTTTATGCTCGCTGGCTTGCCCAAGAACGTTTCCGTGATTTTAGCCACAGTTAATTGCTTTCATAAGTTACTTATTCACTCATTTTATCATGATTAGTTGATTATATTTAGCTATTTATCGTTCCTCGTTTCCTTTAAGGCTACTAGATATCCTTGACTCGCGCTCCCTCATCACAAAAATCTAGTGACTGTAAAAAGCGAAGTCCTTTACAAGAGCTTGCTTAATAAGTGAGACGTCAATATAGAGTTATATAATCCGCAGTTTACAATCCATAGATTAAAATGACGGGCTAAATAAGCCCTATTCAAATGCTCCGGCAGTTAGCAAGACCTTCGCCTCGGAACAGTGCTCGCTCAGTCCCGTGTTCTTTCGCATTCTCATAATTTTGCAACCGGAGGCAACCCTGCCGAATGAAATCCCACATAAAGTCCCGCTTAAATAGGATGTCAATAAGAGGTAGCTATACAATTCGTAGTCTGCGAGCCTGCGAGCCCGCGAGTTTAAATGAAGGGCTAAACGAGCCTCGTTTAAGAGCTTCGGTAGTTAGGTAGCGTTAGAACCCTCGCCTCCGAGCAGTGCTGCTACGTGCAGATTCCGCCACGGCGGCTATATAACCATTGTCGCGGATCGTTCTTCGCTAAAACCCCCTTAAGCGAGACTTTCTTTCAAGTCTTCTCGTGTGTTCGCAGGACTTGTTGTACCAAGATGCGCGTGGTCGTCATCATCCTGGCAGGGAGTGCCGCTGCCCTCACGGACATCGAGCACAAGCCCTTCATGCGAAAGAACATCGATCCGATCGTATACCCGGGGAAATACGTATCGCACATGCACTCATTCTACGGCTCTGATGCGATAACTAAGGACCTGCCAACCACAGCCGAGCTTCAGAAGGGCTGCCCGTCCGGGGAAAACCCAAATGATATGTCTGTGTACTGTATGTTGATCGATACAACCGAAATCTCCTGACCGTTAGGACTGACCAAAGCTATCAAGGGGCGCCGACATTGTACTATGTGAACGGCGACAACTACACGGAGATCTACCCCGCTACGTTCAAGACCTATTATGAACAGATCGACCATGCGGAGATCCCATTCCCGAACGACATTCATGCCGTGGCAGGGAATGCGTCCGCCAAGAGCCAAGCGGACATCGACGAAAAGGTCACTGCTATCACATGGTGGTGCGACGGCAACGGACCAGAGGATCGTAACTCCCGGCCTCGCGCTGCCTTCCCACGGTCGACCTGTAGCGCACACATGCAGGCCATCGTTCGATTTCCCGATTGCGTCGACCCCAACAAGATCACTGACTACACGTATGCTGCGCTCCACGGCGGACGCTGCCCGCCCAATATGAAGCGGATGCCTTCGCTGCGCTTCTCGGTCCGGTATGATACACGCAGGGCGATTCCACAGGGATGGAAGGGGGTCCCACCCATCAAACTTGCTTGCGGAGAGGTATGTGTCTTACCTATACTTCCTCCCTTCACTATCTTTGTCAACATATGTACACGCTAACATTTGGTGGAAAAGATCGGCGACGGCTACTGCTTCCATGGCGACTTTATTAATGGCTGGTTCGAGGACGCAGCCCAAACCATGTTGAAGGCGAAGGGCCAAGGTTTCATGCGGATTGATGGGGCGCACGGTATTGGAAAGGTCCCGTTCGGCAGCACCGGGTGCAAGACGAGGGATCGGGACCCGGAAAACGGCACGGACGACTACCACAAGAGTCTAGAGATGATGGATGGTCACATGAATTGACTCTTAGGGTGATATATCCCACCTGAGAATGAGTCGGCTATGAGGTCGCGGGGTTTTTGATATATGCCGTATCTAGAGCAGCGTTAGATACATCTAGGTGGCTATAATTGTCAAGCGACACCAAAGATGGTCAGCAACATTGCCACAACGCAGTTTTCTGGATGAACTATGTCTTATTTCCTATGATAGATACTTAGGTCGGTAGGGGATTGGCTGGTTTTCTGGCAACTCTATTCAAGACCTTCATCAGTAGGGCAAGTATAGGTATGGTTCCACGGATGGGCCTCGTCATGGGTGCACCTTCAGGTAACTACGCGATGATTCGGTCTGATTTCAATCTTACTTGAGTGCACGAAGCTTACCACGGTCATCGAGTCTATCAACTAAGCAAGGTGACTCAACTCACTTGACTCATAGACTGATGCAAGTCATCCAACTGCAGTCTGGTTTGTGGCATGTATCGATGCAATGATTTCTCCGGTACCCAACGGCAGCTCGAAAAGCCGCGACGGGCCAGAGGGTAAGTCGATCGAATTCCATCTCTCCTCCAGTTTCCCCTCCAAGACCTGCCATTGAGAGTGACAAAAGCCAGAGTGAATATGAAGGATGTTGTCTTATGATGGAGAAAAAAAGAAGAGAAGAGAAATGAACGAGGCTCGAAAATTTTAGTTTATTCGATGAGCAGAGTGGGGCTAGACGCGATCCGTGTCTAGGCGGCGTAACATTAATTCCGAGGATTGTTCAATGCAAGGTACCTAGGTACCCACTTCCAGGTCTGGAAGCCACATTTATTACGTAGTAACCATACGGGAAGCCACAATTACTTGTAACCTACTGGAGGCGTCCTGTTGGTGCTTACATGGTTGAAGTGGGTATGTGGGTTAGGGCTAGTCTGGAATGGGAAAGCTAAATCAATTTCACCCAATCAAAATGGCTACAATTCGCTGGTAACGTACCGTGCCTAACATCTGGATTACCCCGCCATTCGGGTCCTTGGCCAGTCTTTTGGAAGGGGACCTCTGACTCCTTCATGCATGAGAAAGAGAGGCGCTAATTAATTAGTCGCCTGGCCTTTTATCGCATGCAATCGTGCAACCACGCAGCCCACGTCGAGTTGAGTATTTTTGCCCCTCTTTCGCAAGTGTTTGACTCGAGGATTCACTTGCGTCTCGACAACTCTTAGACTTTCTTTTTTTTCTTATTTCATTTCTTTGTAACCTCAGGTTCCGTGAACTTTAGATCAAAGATTACCTAGATTTCTTCGTCTTGGAACCAATCTAGCTTTGTTCTGCTGTTCATTAAATTGTGACGACAGTTCGATTTTTAGCTACCCCGCCATCGCTCACGACCCTCAAACGAAACCATGTCTGGACGCGCAGCACCCGGTGCCAACTCTCGTGGCCGTGGCGGCAAGTTTCGCAAGTACACCCGAGGAGGTATTCCACCAGAAAATCCCGATTTCATATTGCAAGCTTCTAGTTGCTAATTTCACTGTTGCGCAGGCGGAAAACACTTCTCTCGTGACCTTCGACCACTAGACGCAGATGGAAACGAGATCAGCATGTGGAGCGAAGGCGCTCAAAAAGGTGCCGATGAAGACGACGAAGAGGAGTCCGAAGAAGAGGAAGACTCTGAAGAAGAGGATTCAGACGACGCTGGACCATCTCAGCAGCAGCAGGAATTGACTAGAGAAGAGCGCAAGCAGGCCAAGAAGGCTCAGAAGGAAGCAGCAATTGCCAGGAAGAACAAGACGGTTCAAGTTGGCGACATGCCCACCGATTCCGAAGAGGAAGAAGAGGATGACGACATGCCCGCCAACCCTAACCACTCCAAGGCCGCGCGCAACCAGACCAAGGCCCCTGTATCCAACGGCGTCGAGGAGGCAACCGAGGGTGTCAAGAACCTGACGACTATGAGCCGAAAGGAGCGCGAGTCCATGGAGGCTCAACAGGCCAAGGAGAGGTACCGCAAGCTTCACGAAGCTGGTAAGACGGATGAGGCCAAGGCCGACCTTGCCCGTCTAAAGCTCATCCGAGAGAAGCGAGAAGCTGAAGCTGCTCGAAAGCAGGTTCGTACTTCAATCGTAAAATAATATGCGTCGCTTGCTAATATCTTAAATCTAGGCCGAACGAGAAGAGAGAGAAGCCCAAGAGAAGGCCCGAAAGGCCGAGATCGAAGCTAAAGAGGCGAAGAAGCGTGAGGCTGCTTTGGGCAAGTCCTCCAAGAAGAAAGGATCAACCAAATGAGCGTACCTGCGCACCCTTGGTTGTCCTAGACATAGTTTACATAGTCCTAAATCACAAGAGCTTTTTTCTATTGCATACAAATCAGAACTCTTGTGTGACCTTATGGAATATCAACCGTTGCTTGTGTCACCTGTACGTAGATGTGAATGACCTATTGCCATGGACTCTCTTGATATGTGGTTGCATCAGTTGCTGTACTTCTGTTCCTATGAATTGCAAGAAGGCTACTGGCTTCTAATGTCTAATAGATCCAGGAATGCAAAAGGGAATAGATTTGAGTCCTGGATCTAGTAGGTAAATACTGGGTAATAGATTGGTTTCTTGACTGTTTGTCGATGATATACGTACCTCCTGTAGTTGCTCAACCATATTGAGCCTCCTGGTAGCACAATATGAGCATGTCAAGATAACCTTAGTTCTATTCCCATTCTAATCCATTATCAATTATATTACATCGGACCATTAATTGTTATTTCACCACCAACGCTCTCCTTCCAGAACTCGTCAAAGTTGATACCTTGCTTGTCAAACATCTCTCTAATCTGCTTCGCAACTTGCTCCTGCTTTTCGGGACCGAAGCCGCCTGGTTGCGACGATTCAAATTGGATGATTTCGATCCACCGATAGAACAGGTCTTCCTTATCCACAGCCGCGAGGGCATCTCGGAAAGCAAAGACCTGGCGCCGTCTTTCATCTTCCTCAGCATTCTCGCCGAGCTTCATGTCGACGCAGAGCCATCCGTACTCCTCGTGGAAAAACAAGACGACTAACTTGAAGGCCTCAATGGCAGCCATCTTCTTGTCTACCATCGTGGTCGCATCAACCATAGCCGCCCAGTCCAAGTCCCAATCAGCGTTCATGAGGAGATACCCCGTTTTCTCGTTGATCAGCATAGGCGACGTCGCTACGCCGATCCGGCCCATGAACAAGCTTTTTGCAGTGGAATCATTGATGACATCTCGTTTCGTCTCATCCCACCTCTTGCTCCGCCGTACGACAACCTCGCGGTCCCGGAATCCGACCTTCCGGCGCCAGACGGCCGGGTTTCCATCCTGGGCGAGGAAAAAGTTGAAAGGCCACGTTGAGATGAAGACGAAGAGTATGAAATCCAGCATGAATGAAAAAGTCCGCTTTCCGACCTCGACGGCAATCTCCTCCCAGTCCATCTCGTCGACTACCATGGTGGTCTCGTTGGGATATCCTAGCACGGAGACGACAATTTGAGAGTAATAAGGTAAGATGTAATAGAGGCGGTAAACCAATAATGCTGCTATAGCGACGTTCATGAGCAGGGGGACGGTGAAGATTTGACGCTTGAAGTCTGCCGGGTGGTTGTCGATATGCGTGATGTACACGTGCTTCTCATCTAGCGTCTCGATGAACGGCTGCAGGATCTCTGGTGGCCGTTTGAAGGGGGCCGGAGGACCGCCATCTTTCCTTTTGGAAGTGCCAGATTTGGCCTGACCCCTTTGGCGGGCCATGTTCGTGCGATTGTATGAATTCCACAATATGGCTTGGACAGGTTGAGCTCGAAGTGAGCTGCTTCGTAAAATCGAAACAGGGGATGAAGACAGTTGGTAAAAATTCAAGATAAAGGGGATGTGGCTGAAGCTACCCCTGTTCCTTGAGACCCGGTGGCTTAGTGAAACCGTGTCCCACTATCCAGTCAGCCAGTCCCTGCAAGCTGTCCCGCAGCCCCACTAAATTTTTGATCTTTGTGATTAATCGATTCGATGTGTGGCGTCGCGATAAGGTACGGAACTTTTTCACTTCGAGCATCTCGACAAACTCCGAATTCACCTAATTCCAGCTTCAAATGTCGCATAGCGATAGAAGCAGCTGTTGTCATTATGCTGAGAGCGAGTACATCAAGGGTTGGTTATTTTCTGTTGTATTTACTGTCTTTTGAGTTTTGCGCCTGGCTAACTAATATACTTATAGCGGGAGTCTTCTTCGATATGCGCTTTCTGCCAACATCGCCTGTCCTTGCGGCTAGCGACGCCACAAACTAGGCGACAGCTCTCGGGTACCAGGAGCCTCGGAGATGATGATGGATGGGGTAGTTGGGGGACCAAACCTAAGGCTTCGACACCGTTCCAGCAGGATGACTTTTTAAGTCCGCATGAGATCTTGAGGCGCCAGCAATTACTTGCAAATCAGCAAGCTCCCGAACAGCCGAAGCCCAAACCCGCCGACAATGGTATCCAGGCCAGACACGTGTGGGATGCAGGAAAGCAGCGAGAGGTCGAAGCGAGCCTCCGGAGAGATGGCATAACTTTGCAAAATGACCCTCCTCGCTGGCCTGGAAATCCCATAGATCGCCTGCATCATGGACCAGGGATGCTGCGCAGAAGGCCTGTGTCTCTGGAGCTCAATTCGACAGGAGGGAAAATGGAAGATACGGCTCAAGAAGGCGCTGCCTCAAGAAACCTCCTTAACAGATTTAGACGAACTACTACGAACGAGAGTAATACCGAAGCAACAGGGCATCGCAGTAGTGGCGATATCATATCAAAACTAATTGGCCCCCGGGCATCTCATCCCGATGAAATACAAAAATCGTACGATAATGACTTTCATCCCGCACCGCCGAGGCCGGTGAGACCTTTGCACTCGAGATCCGACTGGCCTTCCCAAGGGCGTGGTCGCAGGCCGCCACTTCCTCTGGGAGCGGATAACTCTATCCAACCCTCTCGACTTTCCCTTGGAACGGATAACTCTATCCAACCCGCTCGACTTCCCCTGGGAGCGGATAACGCTATCCGGCCCGCTCCGCCTTCTGACGACGAACCGAGTTGGGGTTTATTGACGAGGAAACAACCCCCCGCAAAATCCAACAGTCAGAACTTTTTGGATGCCGTATACGGTGGTGCGAGTGGTCGCCGGGAGCCGAAGTCTACGGGTCCGGGTGAGGCTGGAAGAGCTCCAGAACGGTCTAGCAAAAATGATTTCTGGGCGGCTATGGAGCGTAATCTCACCCCTAAAAGACCTTCAACATCCAAGCCTGATATGGATGATTGGGGAAAGGAATTTGGTAAGCTGCAACCCCGACGTACAGAACCGCCAAAATCTTCCAAGGCACAGGAAGACTCTCCTAAACCAGCGGAGACTTTATCCGATGTAACATTCGGTTTCGAGGAACAAGGTCAAAAGCCAAGTTTCAGGGGTCAGGATCGAGATCGAGGTCGTGACAAACGAGCTACTCGTTTTGAACAGGAAGAGCGTGGTGGGGGCGGTCGTGCCAAACGCTCGTCGCGACGTGGCTCTAGGTTCGAAGATGATGATGATGAAGGAGGCTTTGACTACGATCAGTATCAGGAGAGACGTCGCTTGAAGGCCCAGCGTAAAGCGCAACGAGAAGCTGAGAAAGCCGGCCCCACTCCGATCCTGCTGCCAGAACTGATCACCATCACTGAACTGGCTCATGCATTGAAAGTCGAGCCAAATCTATTCCTGACTCAACTTGGCGAGCTTGGATTCGAGGGTGTAAGGCTAGACAGCCTTATGGCTGGCGAGACAGCTGCGCTCGTTGCACAGGAGTATGGCTTCGAACCGACGGTGGAAGCTGGTGCAGACCGTGATCTAAAACCTCGGCCGCCACCTGAAGACCCATCCATTCTCCCACAACGGCCCCCGGTTGTGACTATTATGGGCCACGTCGATCATGGCAAGACAACTCTGCTTGATTATTTACGCAAATCATCTATCGCAGCCCAAGAACATGGTGGTATCACGCAGCGCATCGGTGCTTTCTCCGTGAAGCTCTCTTCTGGTAAACAGATTACCTTCCTCGACACTCCCGGGCACGCTGCTTTCCTTACTATGCGACAACGAGGTGCGTATGTGACGGATATCGTCGTCTTGGTTGTAGCTGCCGACGACAGCGTGAAGCCTCAGACTATTGAGGCCATCAAGCATGCCCGCGCTGCTAAGGTGCCGATGATTGTAGCGATCAACAAAATCGACAAGGACGGGGCCCGCATTGATCAAGTCAAACATGATCTCGCACGGGAAGGCGTTGAGATCGAAGACTTCGGCGGAGACATCCAGGTTGTGTGTGTGAGCGGCAAGACTGGCCAGGGTATGGATGATTTGGAAGAAAACATTCTTGCTCTCTCTGAGATCTTGGACCACCGAGCCGAACTCGATGGTCCCGCAGAAGGTTGGATCCTAGAAAGTAGCTTGAAACCTATAGGAAAAGCTGCTACCGTCCTCGTCAAGCGAGGCACTGTGCGACCGGGCGACTACATAGTTGCTGGCCTTACGTGGGCCAAGATTCGTCACCTGCGTAGCGAAGCTGGTGTCGATATCGACGAGGCGCCTCCAGGAACACCAGTCGAGATACTAGGCTGGAAAGACCTTCCTGCCGCGGGTGACCAGGTCATCCAAGCACCGGACGAGGGCCGAGCTAGGGACGCAGTGGAGTACCGTGAGGGACTTAAAGAACGCGAAAAGGACGCCGCTGCCTATGAAGAGATATCCGAGGCTCGTAAAGCTCTCCAAGAGAAACGAGCTCGCGAAAAGGCGGCCGCTGAAGGTAGCAAAAACGCCACTGCCGCCGAATCCCTACCTGAAGAGGAAAACGGCACTAAGATGGTCAACTTCGTCGTCAAGGGCGACCTTCACGGCTCCGTGGAAGCAGTGTGTGCCGCGATCCAAGAACTTGGCAACCATGAGGTGCGGCCGCGCATTCTACGCTCGGGCACAGGGCCCATCCACGAGTTCGACGTCGAGCACGCCGCAACTTCCAAGTCTATAATAGTAAACTTCGCTACGACGACCCCTGGGTACGTTAAGAATATGGCGGAGCAGGAGGGTGTGCAGATCCTAGACCACAATGTTATCTATCATCTGGTTGATGACGTCAAGGCGAAGCTGAGCGAACATTTGGCGCCTGAGGTCTCTAGCCGCGTGCTGGGCGAGGCGGAGGTGCTGCAGATTTTCCCGATCAATATTAAGGGCCGCAAGTATAAGAATATTGCGGGTTGTAGGGTGAGGAACGGGCTAATTACGCGGAATAGCTTGTTCCGCGTTTATAGGGGCGGGGAGAAGATTTATGATGGTGAGTCTCATTTTTCCCTTCTACTATTTCTCTTCACTCCAAGTTCCTTGACTTTTGCTTCTACCAAGCCAAACCAATGACGCTTGCTAATAACCTCGGACAGGTAAACTCGAGACACTTAAGCACCTCAAGAAGGACATAACCGAGGTGCGCAAGGGTACCGAGTGCGGTATCGGGTTCGAAGAGTTCCAGGACTTCGAGATCGGCGATCAGATCCAGGCGTATGAGGAAGTTAAGACGAAGAGGAACTTGTAGTTCACCAGCAGGCCATAACCATTGTCACCAGAGACATTTGATACTGTTCGATGACGAGCATAAAACATTTCCCTTTTCACGTTTTGGGACGAGTTGTATGATACAGTGTACATATATAGACCATTCATGGCGGGTTGTGTAAAATGACAGCTGGGTCTCATAAAAGGGGAAATTGAATTGGGAGAGGAAGACGGCATGCCAGCGTCGGGTGGAACATATGGGCGGTTCTAGTGAGAGCATTAGATCTACTAGACGTAATGGTGGCATCCACGGCTTTGCCTTTGATGTTCCCGTACAAATTTATGTTCTACGTCAAGATATACGAATCACCCCTTAACTTTATCAATGCCTACCGATAAGTTTAGGAATGAGCTTGTCTCCCTACCTTGTAGGTAGATGCAGGTACCTTGATGTTTTCGAAACACATAAAATGGGTCTAAATCAAGCTTGAACGGGGAAGGTAGTAGTACTTCAACATCAACAGGATTGTTCTCTTGAATCTACTATTAGCCCACCGCCACTCCGACTCCCTCAGCTTCAGCAACAACCACCACCACCACCACCACCACTACATTCGCATGAATTCAGTGCCCATGGCTATGCAACCAACCAACCAACCAACCCCAACCAACCACGCCAACGTAGCTCACGCGACGCTAAACTCAGGTATCTCACCCATCTCGCTCTTCTGCTCAGCCCCCAGCGTATAACTTACACGCCATCTCAACTTGATGCTCTCTACCTTTTTGCTCATGTCCCCGGCATGGAATACATCGACAGATTGGGTCACGCCGGCAGTCTGTTTGGGCTGTAGAGAGCGGCCCGTTTGTGGCTGAAGCCGTAGTTCGAAGCCCTTTGATTAGAAGAATTAGGATTAGCTGGGCAAGTTCTTCTTATCGGGATAATTTATATTGTAGACTGAAAAGTTTCCAAGAAATAATCGCAACAACACCTGCTAAGTTATCTTGGAAATGGCATTGGCTGGCTAGCTTTGCTGGTATATAAAATGAGGTACCAATAAGAGTGGAAGGGGAAATGAAAAGACGGATATCTCGGGGGTTATTGGCTTGCTTACCTTTGTTACGGCTAATTGGAAGTGAAGATTGGTTATAGGAGCATCGGTAGTATTAGAGAAGAGGAATATTAGATATAGTGCGCTTGACGTTGAAGACCTCGTTGCGTTAAGATCAATTTTCAAGGGACCGTCCCTAAAGGTCACTTGGTGTTCTTTGGGAAGCGAGGGTTCAGGCGGTAATGCCGAGGAAAAGGACCATTCGTCGTCGTCGGCGGTGGCGGCGGCGGGCACTGATGGCTTGGGAGTAGCTGGTTTGGACGAAAATTGAGGAGAGGCGAGAGCCGCAAACGGATCGTTGGAGGGAGTTGTCTTTTGGGGTGGCGGGTTGGAGAAGGCGGATTGCTGAGCCAGATGGGGTTGAGGAGTATTTGACTGAGATCCCGTGGGAGGCGACGCGAATGCTGAAAAGGAGGAGAAGGGAGGAGGAGGAGTAGGGGTTGAAACTGGTCCTTTCGCGCTATTATTTTGGGTCATAGACGATAGCAAAGCAGGTCCCGGCACATCTATATGAAGGTCAGTTATATAGCCAACATCGATGAAAACATTATCAACGCACTTTGGTTTGCCCCGAAACCAAGAGAGATTCCGCCACCTTGGCCAAAACTGCTACTGTTGTCTCCAAGGGAGAGGCCTAGCAGGTCGTTCTCGAGACCGCCAGCTTGCGAACTCGATCCAGCCGCATTATTAGCAGAACCATTCGCTGCAGCATCCGCATCGAAGTCGATCAACGACAGCTCATTGGCGGCCGATGTCGACTTCCCAGCTGATGCGGAAGACGTTGGGATGGGTGCGCCTGCGGCGATCTTATTTGCGCCTTCTATATCGCCCTTCTTGAGTAGCTTCCACCGTTCGACCGTCCGATGTATACTGTCGTTTATTTCGAACAACTTGGCCACCGCCTCGTGGTCATCGGACTCCTCTTCGCACATCTTCTGGATCTTGGGCTGCGCGCTTTGGAGTGCCGAGGCTAATTCCTCAAAGACGTCTCCGTCCTTCATAGAATCGCCTGGCTTGAAAGCTGCTAATCTTTCCTCCAATAAGCGCGCCTTGGCTTGGATCTTGCCAACCTCTTCAGCTGCTTTTGCCCGATAGTCCGTCTTGGACCTTGTGTCGTAACCGGCCATGATCTTCATTAGCCGATTTGCTTCCTGCAGGTCCTCCGGAGTACCTCTTCGGATCAGCTCCTGAAGCTTGGCAGACTGCGCTTCCCGCTCTTCTTCCTCCATTTCCTCAGCCGATTTCAGATTCTATAACTGTTAGTTGGTTCAACTGGCATACTAAAAGTGCACCGCGGCCTGTCTACTCACGTCACTCGGGTTTAGAACGGCGGCATCATCTCTCCGAACCTCGGGGAAATGGTAACCTTTGTAACTCAGGAGCCGGTGCATATCTCGAATAAAACCCAGATCCTCCTTGTACCGGCTCGTCTCGCATATTGTGCTCCTCCATTCTTCGATTGCTTCCAGGATCTTAGCCTGGACTTTCGAGTACCGAATGGGAGGCCTCTCGGGAAAGCGCCTAACGAGCTCATTGAGGAATTCTTTGGTACTAATTTGAAGATGAAAGGGGTATCCACAGTTCTTTACACAAATATCGAGGAGGTTCAAGGCTAGGAGGCTGACGTTGGGGTTGCGCGAGTTGATGTAGTTGACTATGGCTACGGCGGCTTCGCGGGGTGCGCTACCTTTCTTGCTGTTGATCAGATCGGCGATTTCGAGGTTTAGAGCAAGGTTCGGTTCGTAATTTTCGGGACTACAGGCGCTCGCTATGAATCTTTGGAGTTGAGATGGTCGTGGGTAGCCCAACTCGTTCCAGCGATCTCTCGCCGCCGCTCGAGCGGATGCGGCCTCCATGCTGTTTCAAGTCTTCAAGTCGTCGTCACAGGCTGGAAGCGGTGGAAGTCGGTATAAATGCGCCTAGATATACGCGCTTATGGGCTTAATCCATCCATAGACATTTAGTCATGCAAGGTTTTGGCGATTGATCTTGTTATTGATCTTGTTACTCGTCCACAACGGTCATTCTGTTTGTCGACGCCAAGCTCGAAAAGGGTTATCGCCAGATATCTCTTAAGATGTTGCCGTGTAGGTATCCATTCAAACACACAGGTAATAAGCTAATAAGCAAGCATCCCGCTTTACGTGTGGCACAGAAAACTGTGGCAGCGGCGCAGTGGAGAATCCGACAGAATATTGGAGTATTTTATTGGTCCAATCAAAGTTGCGGACTACTGCGGATTATCTAATTCGTCCGCTGCATAAGTTCCATGGTGGAGTCCATTGAAGGTGAGCCCCGCGACCTGGACCAGTACCTAGAGGTAAGGACAAGGATCAATTGTAACTGCCCCCACGAAGCCCACCCCTCCGTCATTCAGCATCATTTTTTATCCAAGACTGAAATTTAATAGTCCCTCCGCTTTCTACATTGGATTTATGAAACCTCTTTTCTAAATCGCATTATACGGCTACTGCGTCTCTTCTCCCATTGCCATCTAAGTATTGAAATTGAGCCAGCATGGTTCGCCATAAGAAAGACAAATTCTCGTCTAGAGGTGGGAAAGGCCACGGAAATGGTCGACCTCGTCCGCGCCCCGCCGACGATGACTCCGAACAAGCGCCCTCTTCGAAACCCGCCTTCAAAGCCGCCTGCTGGGACTTGAACCACTGCGATCCGAAGCGATGTTCGGGAAAGAAACTTATAAGACTCGGTCTCATGCGCGATCTCCACCTCGGCCAAAGACATAACGGCGTCATCATCACACCCAATGGAAAGCACAAGCTCTCTCCCGCCGACAAAGAGCTCATGGAACAGTATGGCGCTGCCGTGGTCGAGTGCTCTTGGGCGCGAACGAAGGAAGTACAATGGAACAAGGTCGGTGGTAAATGCGAACGATTATTGCCATATCTAGTCGCAGCGAATACCGTCAACTACGGCAAGCCCTTGCGACTGAACTGCGTCGAAGCCCTAGCTGCCGCATTCTACATATGTGGACATTCCGATTGGGCAGAAGAAGTTTTGAAACCATTTAACTACGGCGAATCCTTCCTAGCCATCAATTCGAAACTCTTGAAGAAATACGCCGCTTGCGCCGACGAGGAGGAGATTGTTAAGACCGAACAGGAGTGGATGGAGCGATTAGACCGCGAACATGCCGAGAGCAGGGAAAATGCCGACGACGATGATTTATGGAAAGGTGGAAACGTTAATCGTAGGCCTATTATTGACACGGACGATGAAGATGAGGATGAAGACGAAGATGACGATGACGATGAAAAGGGCGAAGATGGTGATAATAACAGCGTTGACGGGATCTATCTTGGGAAGAAACTAGCCCAATGGCCAAAACCTGGAGAAAATACGAAAGACCAGGAGGAAGGAGAGTCTAGCAGAGATCCCTTCGACATATCAGACGATAGCGATAACGATGCCGAAATGGAGGAAATCCGACGCAAGATTCTTGCTTCGAAACCCTTTGCCAATGCAGAAGCGGAGCAGAAGCCGAAGCCACAGGCAATACCTCCGCCCGTTCAACCACAAAGGTACCGGGTAGACTCAGATGTAGAGCCCGATTCGGACAATGGAGAGGACGAAGAAGATGATGCTTTTGATAACATCATCGACGCAACTCCTGTCACAGATAGGATCGGATTGGCTAAGCTCGAGAAGGAGAGATCGAGAGCGAATGTCATGAGTCGGACGTTCACTTCAGGTGGTGCGTCGGCACCTAAGAGATGGTAAACAGATGACAGAATAAGAGCTGTATCTGGTTATACCATCACCATGGTACATACATACAGTATACCTCTGCATATTGTCTATTGTGTTCGTGAGTATTTCTTTCTTGGGGGTATGAAAACTGGGATAGCCGTTGGCCCCCTATCCGGATGCCACTCGTCAGATGTTACCTAGATTCAAGAGGTGTAAGTATTGTGATATGAATTCAACCCTACTAATATCAATATGGAAGAGTCTAAGGTAAGGGGTAGCTTTGATACTCGCTGCCGCAATGATTTGCGCCTATTTTTCGGACCTATTCCGTATCCTTTATTCTCCTAAATCGAGGCCTTTCGTGTTATAACTTTTTTAAAATCTAGCATCTTAAATAACTTCAGCACACAATTCATGTAGATCTTCGCAATGACTTAGATGCATCTAATATCAGCGCTTGGCATGATTCCCGAGAAAACACCCAACACCACCACCACCATCCACCCCCAAACTCCAAGATAACACCACCAACACCATCACCGACCCTTCCACCTCAACCTCCCCACCCAATCCGCCCACCTCCGTACCTGCTCCTCCTCCATCAACAACTCCACAGTATAATACCTCCTTGCAAGCTCCTCATGGCCCGCAAACCGATGCACGAACCGGTGACACGCCCCGCACAACCACGCCACATTCTGCAAGTCTTCTTCCCGGTGCCACCCCCGCTTCACCGCTTTCGAGTGCACGAACCGCGGTATCAAGTGGTGGTAGCTCAGCGGCACCCACTCCCGCCCGCACACCTCGCACCCCTCCGCCTCGCGGATCGTCGAGCGCGGCGGGGGTGGAGGGGTGTTGAGGGTGCTGAGGTAGGATGTTAGGATTGGCGCGAGGAACTCGTCGATGCCTTGCGCGGGCTCGCGCGTCACGCCGTAGGCGGAGAGGGAGTCGGCGATGGCGGGGTCGAGGGCGGGGAGGAGGGTGGGGATGTCAGTGCCGGTTAGGGGGACGGTGTATCGGGTTTGTAGGTCGGGGGTCTTGGTGTAGGTGTGGTAGTCTAGGGTCTTGAGCTCGGAGGGGAGCGCAAGGAATGTTTCGGCTGCGATGTAGTCTGCGAAGTCGGCGAGGTCGTCGGCGTTGCTGAGGTCTGCTTCTGCTTCTTCTGGATTTCTGTTCTGCGGGGGTGGTGGTGTTGGTGTAGGTGATATAGGTGCGGGTGCGGAAGAGGAAGAAGATGACTTTTTGGATCGGGGTTTTCGCTTGGGCTTTTTTGATTGAGGTTGCGAGATCTTTTCTATGAGCGCGGTTGAGAGGCAATCGCGGAATATCTCGTAGTTCTTTTGTTGGTCTTCGGGTATCGTTGTCATTTTTGTTCTACTTTACGTCTATTTAAAACTTTCGAGTATGAGATGAGTGTTGGGCTTCTGAGATGAGAATGGGTGTGTGAGTGATGTAAAAAGATCTCTGGTCAAGTAACCTAATACTCCATACAGTGAAACTCCATTTACCAACCTCGATGTCCGTTTGATATTATCAATAACGATGATGGTGTAGTAGAAGCTATTGATGCCCCTTACCTATCCCAATTCAGTATACAGCTACCCCGCATGATCCAGCTAATGCATCATAGCCGATGTACAGCTCATGACGAGCTCGCTATGGATAAGCTTATTCATCATGACAATAGGGCGTGGTTGATGATGGAGATATAAGCTCTCTCATTCTCCGATTGACTCACTGCCCGGATTGCTCCTCAGCGGATACAGTACTAATGGCGACCAAGAAGATAGTCATCGCTTTTGATCTCTATGGGACATTGCTGTCCACCGAATCGATAGCTCATGAGCTAGCAAACGTTTACAGTGAAGATAAAGCAAGCTCCTTGGCTGCGCTATGGCGGAGGTATCAGCTGGAATACACATGGCGGATCAATAGCATGGGTATGGAGCGGTTTCAATCCTATGCAGTCTTGGCGGTGATGCTTGAACCTTCACTTACACGAGCTACTAGGTGAATACAAATCATTCAGCGAATTAACACGCAATGCTCTATACCATGCAACAGCAGAGCATGGGTTGACGCTCTCGGAAAAAGACGCAGATGCTCTCATGAGATCATACGACTCATTGCATGTCTTTCCAGAAATACCCTCGGCATTGAAACTCCTAGAAGAAAATAGTGATTCAGTGGAGGCCTACGTCTTTTCAAATGGCACTGACGAAATGATTGGAAACTCAATCAAGACCTCGCCAGAGCTAGGGCCCCATGCTGGGAGGTTCAAGTCGTTGATCACTGTTCACGGCCTGAAGTGCTTCAAGCCGGATAAGAGGACATATAAGCACCTCGTCGAACAGGCTGGCAAACAAGGAAATCCGAATGAAGTATGGGTTGTAAGCGCAAATCCGTTCGATATTGCCGGTTCAAGGTCTGCGGGTTTAAAAGCTGCCTTCATCGACAGGGCTGGCAAAGGCTGGATAGATCGACTAGACGAGAAGCGCACTCCTTTGGTCGTAGCATCGGGTGTTGATGAAGCAATCAAGTCAATTCTGAAAGATTAATGTATTATATGTGTGTCGTAGCTAGATCATTCTTTCTCATAATGACATTAAGATTCATCGCGATGGGTATCAACAATCTGGTTGGATGAGACGATCGCTTGCCAAGGCTAGATCAAATACGTAGGCGTAAATATCACCTAGGTGATCCTGTGAAAGCTGTTAAAGAGCTTGATGATCTCTTCGGCAAATAGCTCTGCGTCGCCCGGGTATCGAGCGCTGATGTAGTTGTAGTTCTCGTCCTCGACAATGAAGCTAGATGTAGATGGTGAGTGATGAAGCGAGCTCTACAATAGACGTTAAAGGTAAGAAGCGAAGATGAACTTACGCTCCGGGATTTAGATTGGCTTTGAATTGGGCCGGGTCGGCTAGGACCTTCTTGACCTGCAAGTCCAGTGGGTTAGATGGTGGCGGCGAAGATCTTGTTAATAATATTGGGCCATACCGCATCTTCAACGTTTTCGCTTCCATGGCCGTACGTCTTGTAGTAGTCGCCTAGTACTGCCCGAGTTCCCCAGTACGCGACCTGTTCAAATTTCGCCGGTAGCGCAGTGGTATTACAGTCATGTATGACGCTCCTACCATCGGCGTCTTTCGACTCGGCCAGAACCATAACGCCGTGGCATATAGCGCCAACTACTTTCTTGCTCGGTCTTTTGGTCTGGGGGAAATAGTCCACCACAAGCTTATGTACGATAGGCGACTCGATGATTTGTCTGACGCCTTTGTCGTGGCCTCCGGGGAAAACGACGAGGTCGAAGGCGTCGAGGGTAAAGCCGGGTTCGGACCACGAGAGCGGATGGCGCATCTCTTCGCTTAGAGCCATCTTCTTGTACATGCGGACGACTTCCTTTTTCGCACCCTGCTAGGTTATTAGGATCGCTGGCTCCATGTTCTCGTGTGAGCTATCACGGGCCGTCATAGCGTACGAGTAGCTTCTGCGTAAACCCCTCCAGCAATTTCTTGTCGCATCGCGGTTGTTTTCCAGTCTCGGTCGCGAATTGGATTTCGTAACCCGCATCCTTGAATGAGGTGTAAGGGACGGCGGTTTCTAAATCGCGCAGGTTAGAGGCTGAGATTGAGCTATCTATGTGAAGACAAAGCGCGCTGGCATAGAAACGTAGCGCACGCACCTGTAGGATCGTGACCATAGTCTGCCATCATGAAGAGGACCTTGGGGGTCTCGAAGGTTACCCCCGGGGAAGTAATTTGCGCCTCTTCCATGATCCACTGCTAATATCGAAGGTTATTCAAAATGTTTCTTTGCGGTTTGTTTAAAATCGAACCAAAGTATAAAAAGAGAAATGGGTTGAAGGGAACAAGCCGAGTCGAAAGTTGACTTGGAAGTGGGATGGGATTGACGTAATAGGCAGGTACCTGGGTACAATGCCCAAACCGTGCTGTGGGTTATGCGCCTAAATTGCACCGCCAAGGTGTAGACTTCCCTTTCCCGTGGAATGTCACAATGCAGCTACCTTACATTATCTCTCTCTTCATGACAACTCACGATGAAAAGATGAGATTATTGGAACGCTATAGCTTACAAAAAGAACCCGGTGCAGATCCTCTAGTAAACATGTCGGCTTATTCCGACTACGATTCCTGAAGCTCTTCGTTATATTTCAGTACTTACAACGCGCTGTTCCCACGTATTATCTCCAAGCTGACCAATTCATTTTTCATGAAATACCATCTACCTCATCAATATGAAGGTTCTATGTAACCCCGGTCCTCATGGTTCCAGCCTAGCTTAGGCCAACCCTCCGGGAGCGTCGCGTACGGCGGGAGTATGTATCTGCCGTCGCAGGACGAGTCGGAGCACGCAAGATCACATAGCCCAAAGACGTTGCAGTAGCACTCCTTCGCAGATGGGCAGTGATACGCCTCCTTTCCGAAAATGACTGTGGGCGATGATAATTAGAACAGGCGGCAAAAGAGAGAGAAAAGATAGATGGACTAGACTCACTATGCCAGGAAAACTCCATGACGCGCCCACTCAGTGAATCTTCTAGAGGCGTATCAAGCAACCAGTTGCGGAACCGCACATATCTCTCCTTCGAGTGGCGCCGAATAGTATCATTCGTGACGGCAAACTGCGAGCAGCAGCTCACAGCCACGAGCTTCGGCACGGGGACCTCGGGCAGCAGCTCCTGGAACGCCCGTCGGAACACGCCTTTCGCGGAGACCGGTTTCTTCGCGGCTTCTTCGCGTTGCTTCGCGTCGGCATCCTCGGGATCTTCATCTTCGAAGGGCCGGATTTCGGCCGGACATCCGATGACCCACACGCAGCGGAGGTTCACGTAGCCGGCCTCGCGCACGTAGGGCAGCCGGAAGTTGTGTAATGTGGGCAGAATGTCGTAGTCCGGGTCGTCGTTGTGCCATTGGAAGCGCGATGCGTGTGCGAATATCACTATATCAGGTAGGTTGTCGTAGTGGTCGATGATGTACGTTAGATATACCATAGCCTCGCGACCCTTGTTCTTCAGCACCGTCAGGGGTGCTAATGGATCGTCGGTGATGTAGACTTGTGGGTTCCAATGCGAGAAGTACTGGTACACCCATGACGGGTCTTCTCTCGTTGTGCTAGCTAATACGATTTCGGTTTCGCGATGAAGAGTTGTAAATGCCGGAGTCGCATGGGCTGCCGGCGCGTCACCAGTAGAAATATGGCCGACCGTTTCCGGCTGTCTATTTCCACTCCGCTGAAGAAAGAGAAGGACCAAACAGAAAATGGCGACCAAGATACCGGCGACCCGGGTTTGGGAACGACGGCCTGTCAGCATGGCGAGGTGGTGACCCGAATGGAGGGTCCATGGAAATATCTTCCCGCTGGATGTCTTAATTGAACCTTGCGATGGTAAAGAATACGGCATTTTCCTGTGCGAATTTTCATTGCTGGCGTGTGGCAGTGAAGAAGTCTTTGTACGCCACAGCGGTAGCAGGTGGTTACACAACAAAAAAGCAAACAAGTGCAATTGTGATGACCTACATATGATTGAAGGATCCTGGAATCTGGTATACGGGATAGGGGCAGTGTTAAGACAGAGGCATCCAATCAGATAGCTTAGAAATGTTGGTTGGTTGCCTTTATTATACGAGATGCATGACGAGGCGCTGAAACCGCGCAGAGGCTTCTCTCATTAAAATTACTTACCGAAGTAAGTAAAAGGCTTCCGTCCCGTGTTGGTGCAACAATGGCTGCTTATTTTGATTCTTTTTTAGAGGTCATAGACACGCCTATTTTCCAGTCAAGTGTTGGGGGGTTCATGCATGTTCTAGGATAGATCACCGTGACTTGGGTGTAGGCAGGTTTCGGATTTCGCGCAGCTCACCGGTCCGGATACCAAAACGTCCCCTTAATTGAAAAAACTCGTGTTTCTCATTTTCATTTTTACGCTGTAGAATTGACCTCCGTCATGTGAAATGTTTTCAAGCGGAATCCCTTTTATCGTACTACATCAATGACTCCCTTACGTCGGTAGTATCTTTTGGCCGGAATGCTATTATCGTCTCTAAACCTTCTGGGGACCCTGTCCGTCGCCTTTTTATGGCCTACACTGTCTAAGAGTTGGGTACAAGTTGGCCGACAGCCTCGCGATACGGGAGTATGGGGTGGTGATGTGGACTTGAAGAACACACCTTCCAGCCTTTTTCAACGGGACGAATGCTCAGATGCTTTTGGTTCTAATAGCGCCAATTCTCGATGTGCTCCTAGCAATACCTTGTGTTGTAAGTTTCATCCATATATAACAGCTGACGGAAAACCCCCCTAATCACCCGGCTAGGTGTCCGAAGAGGAGAGACCTACCCATCATGCGTGCAGGAATTAGGTAGGGGGTGGTGCTGCGTGGGAAAGTACTGCAACCCCTATCCTGAATCTTCAAGTCGAGAAACTTACACTAGTAACAGTGGAACTAATGATAACTGCTATGTCGACCAGCCCTCTGAATGCGATTCTGCGAACTCCGTAGCTTGCGTGAATCTTGCACCTAACACCTCGAGCGCATGCTGCCCTCGACTGACAAGATGTGCCTCTGGTTACGAAGCTGCTGAAGACAATGTACGCTGTGAGATCGGCTACGACGACTTGATGCAACTTGCTGCGACTGCTTCTGAGACATCTACGATCCCCACGGTCTCCGCTTCATCTGCGTCTTCCTCTTCATCTACTTCTAGCTCTACTTCTACCTCCTCCACTACGTCTTCAAGCACTGAGAGTCCTATCTTAAACCAAAATAGTGACGTGGCTCCGGATCAGACCAGATCAGCAATGGCTCCGGGAACGATTGCAGGAATAGCGGTCGGGTCATTCGCTGGCTTGGCTCTCTTCGTTGCGACGGCGTACTACTTTTTGCGCCGTAAAAGGAAAGCCAATGAGGCCACCGCCGTGAGCTACAGCGGAGTTGACAATACCGGCCCCCGTATGCAGCAAGATTACAACCAAGCTGCCTACGACTCGTGGTACGGCTCATGGCAGTACAGTGGCGGGATCAGTGGCTTCAGTCAACCATCGGAGCTCAATTCAGCCCAATCACCGAAGGAATTAGCTCCCGAGCGACCTCCGCAAGAGCTAGCTGGATAACGGGCGGATGTAAAAAACAATGTACAGTAGTTATGACAAGTTAATTACACGGTTTATAGGAGACACCTAAGTTATAAGCGTGGATATTCAATAATGATGGAAAGAAGGGATTGCGAAGCTGGAATGTATATACCTAGGTAAGTAGGATACCCTCTTGATACTAGGTCGGAATGCTGTTCTGCATGCTCTAGAATCTTATTTTAGTCATTGAATGAAATCGCAGTCTATGATAACCAATGCTAAAACCAATGAGCATCCTGCAACCAACGCCGTAGATGCTTAGTTAACTCCCATGTATGCATGCATGCCACCATCCCTTAAGAACCCCCTCGTACCTCTCACCCCTATTCCACCGTCATCCTCCTCACTTCCCTCGGAAGATCAGGCGGACTCCTTCCATTTCTATACTGCCACAACCGACTCAAGTCCTTCACCCTCACCTTCCCATCATTAATCTCATCCTCATCCTCACAAAAACTCCCATGCACCTCAACCCCACCCTTTACAATACTAATACTCGCCTGCCGTCCCGCAAGCTCCATCAAAGTCCAACTATTCTCCGGTGCCTCGCGCAAATCATCCTTCTCCGACCCCTTCTCCGCAACCTCAACGGTACTGCTCATAAAGTCGTTGCGCTCGGCACACCCCACGAATTCTCCCGCGGCGTCCCGCGCGAGTGGGAACATCCCGTTCAGGTAGTGCTGGCAGAACTGGTGCCCGCCGCGCGGCGACGTGCGGCTGAACACACGGCCGATGTACCGCGGCATCACCGGGGACGCGCGCTCGTTCCGCACGAAGTGCAGGATGCCCCATAGAGCGACGAAATCCGTGGTGTGCGCGTAGTGCTCCACGTGCGCGATTGCGCGGTCTGATGCGGGTACCGTGTAAGCCGTTGCGCGGGATGCGGCGGATTCTTTGGAGATGGATGTGGTTAAGGTTGGGACGCGTCTGTTGGGTTCGAATGAATAGGCACTGCCGTTTGAGGGCCGCCTTCGTGAGGCCAAGGAGTGGGTCTCGATTGGAGAGTCGGTGAGTGGGATTTCGGTGATGGTTGTTGGTATGAGTGTGTCCACCCTGGGTAACTTCTGTTCCGCTGTTTGGGCGTCGATGTGTCGATGCGGATTGTTGAAATGGTTGGACGCATTCCCAAATGTGTAGACTTCAAGCTTTGATAAGAGATCTTGAGGCAGCTCCTGAAGGAGCCAATCGAGGACCAAGCCACCTTCGATTCCGCCTTGTGAGTGCAAGATGAAAATCACCTTCGTGTATTGTGGGTTATACAGCTTCTCCTTGATGATCTTATAAGCCGCACGAATGTCGCTTGTGGCGTAACCAAAATTACGTTGTATCAAGCACTCAACGACATCGAAGATGATACCTGTGGTACGGTTGTGTACGCCGATGACAGGCCGCTTGAAGGTGAGGGCCAGGCGATTGATGTTACTTTTCAGCCAAGCTTCGCTAAACGGTTGGAGTCAGTAAAACTGAGACAGCAGAAGGTCATGGGGTCGCACATACCCAACAGCAACACCGTTCAAGAAAATCCACTGCTCGTGTGCATGCTCCTCCAGAGCAGGGGCATATTTAGGATCAGATTCAAAAGTAATCGTGCTCCCGTTCAAGCCCAAGCATAAGAGCTTATTCAGGGCGAAGAATGCAGCCATCCCCAATGCCACCATCCAAACCGGAAAGAGGAGAGCTAAGGGTAGCGTTAATATGAAGAAGAGCTGGAGAACTATGAGAATCGAATGAATGAAAATGCACCACAAATTCTCCCGGGTAAACGAGAGTTCGTCAAAATGGCCGCCGTCGCAAGGGCGGACCGGCCATAATACCCAAGGTAGAGCCCAAGCGAAGGTGAAGAAGTACCTGATGTCCCACATCATCAGCTTCCAAGGCATGTCAGTATAGCTGTAGTTGATGACGGACTCGCCGCCGACCTGCGAGCCGAAAAACTCGGTACGGTCCATGGCGGACTGCGAGCGCGATCCCGGCCCCGTCGCTCCATTTGTTCGAGTGAAGATGCCTGACATGTAGAGAAGGCCGCCGACCATAGCAGCAGCGACGCAGCCAAAGTAGACGGGGAAATTCACGGCGGAGACTAGCGCCCCCGTGTCGGGATAGCAACATTCTTTTATAACGCCCAGGATTCTCATCCTCGTGTCTCGCCTTGTCTGCCTGTTCAGCTGGTGTACCTACCTACGCTAAAAGAGTCCTGCCCCCAACTTTTTCGGTGTCACAAAACAGAGACAATGTGCACGGTGGCTTGCCATGGCGTCGGAAACGGCATGGGAGGGGATCTGCACGGTAACATCGTGGCTCAGTAGCGCGCTCTCGCAGCTCTTACAGGGCTGAGATGGTTCACCCCTTGGCGTGCATAGTCGCACCAGATGACCAATAGGCAGCAGTCTATAAAAGTGTGAGTTGGTCACTAATCTGGGTCATCTGAGCTGGGGGCTGACGTTGTTGGAGTTGCTAATTGGGCGTCGTTGTGGAGGCTGGGAGGTTGGAGAGTTACATAAATTTAGAGGACCCGTTGTTGTTTTACGGGAGGCTATTTTCTATTATTGGGGGAGTAGGACTAGGATTCTTGCCGTGTTCCGTGGCGTCCAATGGTGGCTTTGGATTCGCCAAGTCCTCGGCAGTTATTTGTATCACGATCTCCACTGCTATAAACCTGGAGTGGTACGCTGATAGGGTTAGATACGACAGCCCCGCGAAGAAAAATATAGTGAAGACATAGCACCGACGGCTATGAATCAATCTTTATATCACATATATCGTGTGTATTTGTGTCTTCACATTGAACACCATGGCTAAGACACGTATATGAATATATCCATGCTTCGGGCTTTTTGAAAGTTGTCAGGTCCTTGGTTGAGTTCCTCATTCTTTCATCTCCGGTAGATATGAGACAGACGATGTCGTCATGCATATTCGATCCTGAACACCCAGCAAAACTCATCCTTATCCAACAGTGCATCGTCAACCTCAATTTTCAATACCGCCCGGTTGCCTTGGCCAGTTACCTCCCATTTCAACTCCTCACCCCCTTCAACACCTAGTAAACTGATCTGATCTCCCTCTAAGACCGGCACAGGCGCTGCGACATCAACTACGCCATCCCGTAGTACCGGCCGATCCAAGAACAAGACATAGAACGCCTCATCGGTCTGCGTAAACCTCACATCAGGCCCTCCCACAATCTCGCTCTGCACAAACCAATACGTCGTATTGAAAATCGCCTCCCCATGGCTCTTGATCCAGCGTCCAGCCTCGCGCAGATTATCCACCTCCGCTTGGACGATGCTCCCATCGGCCTTGGGCCCAATATCCAGTAACAAGTTCCCATTTTTAGACACGATGTCGACCAGCGTGTAAATGAGCGCACTCGCATTCATGTACGCCTCATCCGGCGTCGCCCTATTGTACCCGTAGCTGAACGGATCCATGCCCTGGTTGCTCTCCCATTTGCGCCGCTGCGCCGAACCGAACCGCATGTACTCGGGCGTGTCGAAGTCAGCCGCCTGCGGCACACCGCACCGGCTGTTCACCGCCACTTGTCTGTCCTGTTCGCGCGCCGTGTTCCACCATCGCGAAGCGAACTCCGCCGTGACGTTGGCCGCACCGCAGTCGCACCACATGATGTCCGTGCCGTACTTGTAGGCCAGCGTCTCCATCTGCGGGAGCATGACGTCTGCCAGGAAGTCGGAGACGGGCACGTGGCCTACGTACGGCTCGGTGGCGCCGGTGTACGGGTTTGTGGCTAGAGCGCCGGGCCAGCTGCCGAAGCCGTAGGGCCCGAAGGCCGGGTTGAACCACTCGGGTAGCGAGAAGTAAGTCCCGCGCTTGAGTTGAGGCTGGTATTCCGCTGCGGCGTCGAAGAGCTCGCCGAGGAGGTCACGTTGTGGCCCGTAGTGCAGCGCGGATCGGTTGCTGGTAGCGCCGGTGTCAAAGATTGCAAAGCCGTCGTGGTGCTTGGATGTGATGACGAAGTACTTTGCGCCAGCATCCGCGATCAGATCTACCCATGACTTCGGATCAAAGGCAGACGCGGTGAAGTCGGAGAATGTGTCGTCGTATGCCCATTCTTTACCATAAGTGCGTAGTCGGTAGTCGTAGAAGTCCGCAGGGTCTGCCTGTGGGTGGGTTGAGTACCACCTAGTATACTCTCTTGATTAGTAGGCGTTTTAGTGACGGTCTCGAGTATCACGTACCAGAACCATTCTGCATATCTTTCGTACGGCGTTGAGTTTCCCCATCCCGTCACAGCGTAAACTCCCCAATGGATGAATATCCCGTACTTGGCATCATTGAACCATCCCGGGCTCTCATGCCGTGCCAGGCTGTCCAGGTCGGTGGTCCATTCAGTCAAGCCGAATTGTATACCGCTAAAATCGAAGGTCTGCTTGACAGTGCCGCCCTCAACAATTACCGAGGTATTTATAGTTCCATTTGAAGACGCCTCTACTCCGACGGTTACGACTTTCTGATCCCCTGGACACAAGCGCTTCAGATGACCTTGCTCCACCGTTCGCAGGCCGTCGCCCGAGAGGGTAAAAGTCAACCCATCTCCCGCGACGCATTCAGATCCCGCGTTATTGACTGTGATCTCAACTGCCTGCACACTGCCACTGAGCCATTTCTGAGTTGGGCGAACAGACTGCACGTCTACGGCCAAGCTACCATTCCACAGCGAAATGGCGAACACATGCAATCTGCCATCATCCGCGCTGGATGCCTCCGGAAGGGTGATAGAGCGGAGCTCTTTGCCAGGGCTCAGGGCCGCCGTACGTTCAAATATGTTACTCGTGTTATAATCGACACCGATGGCGGTGAAACGACTTGGGAAGATCAATTCTCCACGATTAATGGTGAGGAAGCTGAACCAGTCCAGAGAACGTAGCTCATACACCGACGTGCTATTGTCAGCATACATAAAAGTCACATTACCGGATACTATCGCAGATTCTTTGTCGTTGGAGACTAGGAAGGAGGCTGAGAAATACGGCCCGGTGCGTACGGCAATGGTCTGGCCATCGCATATGACGTTATCCGACCCATTGGCCCCGACATATCCAGGAAATGAGTATACTATACCTGTGTCGCTTGAGGTATAATACGGGGTTTGGAAGTCCGGCGCTGGATATGACTGGCCTAACGTGTCGAAGGAGGCTTCTCCTGGATATGTGCCAAATCCTTTATTGTTATAGAACGGTGACAAGTCAAGCGAGATAGACTTTTGTACAATTAGCTCAACACCGATCTGTGCCCTCTTAAAGTCAACCACACTCGTGCTTCATCTCATAAGAGCGAAGCTTCAAGGAAGATACCCATGGGAATGCGCCTCACCTGCGATTTGGACGGCTTAAACCGTGGCTGGGGGTTTGCTGTAGCGAAGACAGAGACAAGGAAAAGGAGACCTGCTAGAATGGTTCTGCTCAGCCTCATTGTCGCTCATTAATTCCCTCTTAGTTCTAAGACCCTTACATGAAAATTGGTAATCGAGAGACAGAAACTCAAATCTTGATCTCGCCGGGCCTCAGGTCCGCGGCACCTTACCCGCCTGATCGGCACCCGATCGTGTCGACGTCACATTCCGACAACTTTAGGCACCTACCGAGATATATTTCAAGCAATGATAACGAACCGCCCGGGGCTATAAGGTTCCCGGTGTTACGCGTCCAATGTAATTGGCGGAAGTTATAGGGGGATTAAGTGGACTCGGTTCTTGATCCCGCGAAACCCCGCGGAGTCCCCATGGGGTTGGACGATTGTCGCGGTATCGCGATGTGATTACGCAAGAGTATACTAATTTGACTTCACTTTCTATATATCCTACTAAACTTTTTTTATAATGCAGGTAAATAATACCTCATGAATAGTAAAGACGGGGAGAAAAAATACCAAAATATACGCCCAAGAATTTGCCATCGGTTATGGTATGTTCGATATCCAGCTCAAACTCTAGCACATACATGCCCCTCATGTTAACCTAATGCTAACGAATATGAGTTAGTTAAATCCTATAAAATCCAACAAGATTCTCCTACGTGACTATGACGCACAGTCGTATAGCAAACATGGTCTAGGTTGAGTGCTTGCTACTAGCAATATTTCAGGTACGTCGTATACAAGTATCCTATCAAATTCAGGAGACAATGTCAAAGATGTGTTGTATGTTGTTTTTGCATAACTGGTAGCATATGTCATAGCCTCGATGGACGAAAGATCGAAACCTTTCATAGGACTATGATACACGATTCTTACCCATAGTATGATCATGGTATGAGACACAAACCGCTCATGACTAGTAGCATCGAGAGTCGAAAGAGTCGAGAGGGCAACCTGGCCGCTACGCTGTCTCGCATATGCTCGGTCTTTTACGCTGGGCTGACGTTTACGTAGATATCTAGTCGACAGATGATGATGAGGCTTTCCCTAGACTCAAAGACGAGAAAGAGCCTCAATCATGTTATTCTGGGAAATACACTCGGGAAATCCGAAGATAGCCCCTATTTATACGCTGGCGAGGTTCGAGATCATTTGTGGCAACCTTGACGACTCGCCATCAATATCGGATGTCAACTCTCATATGTCATATTGGCGGATGCATGCCTTGTAAGTAAATTTCTATTTGGGAATAACGACTTGTCATGATGAGGTAACATGTATCGAAATTTCTCTCCACCATGTCTCGGTTGTTCTCGAGCACTCCAAAGATTCCAAGTGTCTTGTCCCATCAAATTGGATAGGTGTCTCTTCTTGGAGGCAATGAACTTCAAACGGATTATTGACTGTATCGTACCTTAATAGACAGGGGTCTCATGTATCTATTTATCTTGCTGAACAGCCTTTCATCGATGGTCATATGACTGCCGGCTTGCTTGGACGTTTGACAGTTTCGCTTGGGAGGCAGTGGATGTTAAGTCATTTAAAAAGTTACTCCGCTGTGCATGCACGAGGGCATGATTTGGAATTCTTATATGCTCCGCTCATGTGGCCATCGTTCAGAGTGTCCCACGGCACAGTTAACCGCTCCATAGCTTCACTAGGAGATGGCTTGTAAGAAGCAGCCGCAATTTGGAGGCGGCGAGATAGTTGGCCACAGGTATGTTTTGTCTGACAGCCCTCGCCCTTCTGAACCTATCACAAGGCCCTGCCGACGCTGTCATGGCCTCATGAGAAATCCTAGGCATGACACTAATAACTGTACTTACCAGGAAAACGAATCAAATAAACACTTCTCTATGATTTCTTTGGTGATGACGACACTAGCAGGCGTATCAATAACACCCGCGGTATGGGATGCCGGACCAGGGCCTATAATACTTCTTGGCACTGCTTCCTCCTCTCATCATTAGGGCCGAGATTTGGACCGGATATAGTGAGCAGCGGGCGCTCCTTCGGCACCCTTGTTGCCATCCCCACGGTCATAAGGCTACCCACGTTGTGGCGATCGATGATCAACATCGAGAAAAACCTCGACCGTGGCTCTGGGAGTTATTGAATCAAGAACACCAAGCCTAAGAATTAAAATACTAGTTTGCGCCGGTCAAAGCTCTCGATTGTGTCTGGAGCTATCTTGGGCTCTCAGACGAGGCGATCTGTATTATTATTCTCAGTAGCCTAATTCAGGTCAACCTAACCACACGTGTACCTAGTTATACGGCTACCAGTGGCAAAAATGCATACATATTCCAGTTCGAGTTTGTTTAGACCCATATTTCCGAACACTGGGTGCGGCTTGTTGATACTCTGCCATTTATCGCGGTTCTATAATTGGGAGGTGTAAATAACCGGGTAAATGCGATACAGCCAGAAGGGGTTGAAAGGAGGCCCAGGAATCAATCAACATTCGGAGCTATGGTTGTCCTTGACACCTAATAGGGAAATCGAGTCAATCAAGTTGCAGAATGATCCTGGCCAATCGTCTTGGTATACCCAAGGCAAGGAAATCTTCGAACGATTTCTTCGGGCTCGGCAGTTCGCGCGTGCTGGGCGGCGAGAACGCCCTCCCGCGAATCATACAAGTACGACAGGCATCACGAACTTCCCCAGATTTCAGCTCCCCGGATTCTACTTCTGCAACCGTGCCTCTCACAGCTCACAGCTAACCATCGTTGCTCGTCCAGCGTCTCACTCATTCCATCCA
This sequence comes from Hypoxylon sp. PDH2405, assembly GCA_023628415.1. Taxonomy (NCBI): domain Eukaryota; kingdom Fungi; phylum Ascomycota; class Sordariomycetes; order Xylariales; family Hypoxylaceae; genus Hypoxylon; species Hypoxylon sp. PDH2405. The sequence goes on from JAMAKT010000012.1 coordinate 595,900, forward strand.
AGGCTCATCGACCAACGTCCAAGGTAGAATTAGTCACGATGCAGCTGACTTCCCTCGCTGCTGCTGCGCTTCTGGCGCAAAATGCTGCCGCCCAGTTCGGTGGAAACACCATGCTGCGATTCGCGTGCTCCCAACTAGTCGTTGACCGTATCGACCCCTTGGTTAACCCCGGCATGAAGTACACTCCTCACCTTCACCAGCTGGTCGGTGGTAACTCTCTCAACGTCACCATGGACCCCGCGTCCCACGACCTTGCCTCCTCGACCTGCACATCTTGCACGTTCAAGGAGGACAAGTCCAACTACTGGACCGCCGTCATGTTCTACAAGGCCAAGAACGGAACGTACAAGCGCGTTCCTCAAGTCGGCAACGGTGGCCCGCAAGGAAAGTTGATTAACAAGGGCGGTCTTGACCTCTACTACATCCCCAGCGGCAAGGTCACCGCTTTCAAGAAGGTAAAGAGAGAATCCCTTAGATTTTTATATAGTACTCTTCTTCTAACTAGAATCAGGGTTTCCGTATGTTGGCCGGTAACGCCGCCAACACCGACCCCAACAAGGTCCAGAAGTCCAACATCTGCCACAGATGCTGGACGTCACCCAACGAAAACACCTTCGTCGGCGGTGCTCCCTGTACCGGTTCCGACACTGTCGACATCCCCAAGGCCAAGACCTGCAAGATGATCCGACAGACCATCATCTTCCCGACCTGCTGGGATGGCAAGAACCTGGACAGCCCCGACCACCAGAGCCACGTGGCGTACAGCTCCGGTTCCGGCGCCACCGGCGGTGGTGCTTGCCCGGCGAGCCACCCCGTCAAGCTCCCCCAGATCATGTACGAGCTGATGTGGAACGTCACCGAGTTCGCCAACAGCCCCGATTTCCCCACCGATGGCTCCAACCCCTATGTCTACTCCATGAACCTCGGGTAAGTGAAAAAAATCAGCAACCCAGATATTTTACGTCATCCAATATAAATGGCGGCTAACAATCATTTCAGTGGCCCTGCGGCTCACGGTGACTACCTCTTCGGCTGGGAGGGCGACACTCTCCAGAAGGCCATGGACAACATCGGCCGCTGCGGTCTTAACACCGACTGCGCCACCGCTGGCATCCACGCCCAGACCTCCGACCAGTACAGCGCCTGCACCAAAGAGCAACAAGCTCCCGAGCAGGTTGACGGCTGTAAGCACCCCTTTAACCCATCCCGCAAAAGAAAAAGCGCATATACTAACGATATACAGGGTTGGCGGCTCTCCCCATGGGCGAGATGGCTATCAAGGCTTAGACGGTTTCGGCTGAGCGGGGAACTTGCTAGGCGGAGGGGATCTCGTCGGAGGTTTGATATGTAGGTACCTTATGTATATTGGTCAAGAGAGTGTTCCTCGATGAAGGTTCGCCGGTGGGATTTCCTCTGTACTAGTGAGATGTAGGAACATTCATTTACACGCTTTTTTGCTGTTAATGTTTGTTAAATTTGTTAGAGGTAGCTGTTGTCATCGACAAATTCTTTCGCATAATTATACTCTTTTTTTCTTGTAGGGAGCTAGCGAAAATTGTATATCGGCATCTCGTGGACTTTCGGAATGAGAAACCTTTTGCCCTACCAACTCTAATTCTTAAAATAGGTGTATCGTAGTATTCATTACTGTGAGTTTGATGTCACAGGGCATTGCATTTGTACAGCAGTACGACAAGAATATTAAGAACTTGGGTCACTTTTGAGCCTCAGGAATCAGACGTCACTTTTGAAGTAACCCGACGTAGGAGCAACTTGATTCTCTCAGATACCGATCGCATCCAGGTTTCAGGAGTGAAGTCCGAAATTCTATCCTTTATATACAGCATGTATGGCATCCGAATCGGAAAAGACAGTGAAAATCAGTTGGAGTGCCTCTCTCTTCTCCTACGCCCCGAGAATCCCACAACCTTCTGCTCATAACGTAACTTGTCAGATTTACACACACCTTAAGGGATATCACCTCCCACCCTTCGCAGATTTTTAGAGGGCGCGTAAGTAAGCGAGGAGTTTCTTTAAGCATGGTTTGGTTAGAAGAGGTTCTGAGTAAACGACAGATTATCTTCTCATACGAAACCCGCCCACTCCTCACCGCATCTCAGCTCACTCACAAGTTCCGGTTAACAAGCTCCTGGAATTGGGCGTTGCCAGCCACAGAGAAGTCGTGATCCCAATAGTTGAACAGGTCGTGGACGTTGATGGGGCTGGACGGGGAAGAGGGCTGGCTGGGCTTGGCCTTGGCGTAGGCGAAGGCGAGACGGTTGCTGCCGGATGGGTTCAGGCTCTTGGTGGTGGTCCCCGTGGTCGTGAATGTCGTGCATCCCGTACACTTGGCGGTATATTGCCAGTGGGTGCCGTTGGACTTCGTCCCTTTCTTAAGAACTTGTGCCGTGGCACCCGAGTAGATTGCTGGCGCCGTGTGAGAGCTGACAATTATGTTAGTCTCGTGATTCCACTGAGCGAGCTACCTTAGCCCAAGAAAATAGCCGAGGCGACGCGGTTCTCTCTAGGAGATAATGTCCCTGGTCAACTTACGTAGCGCGACGAACAGAGGTCACAGCGCTGGCTCCATTCGACCAGCCGACCAGTAAGGGGTTGTTGGTCATAGAACCACCCCAGGCGAGACCGACCCAACCAGCGGATATAGGTGCAACGACCTGAACAACGGCATCATATGGTTGACCCGCGGTTACGGGACTAGGAATCGCAATGCGAAACGTGATGGAGCTGGTACCCGTCGTGATCAAGGCGTTGTACTGCGAGAATGTGAACCCGGTGTCCGGGTCACGGTATACATCGGCATTGGCTTCAGACCCTACACGTATGTTAAACTTTTAACTCTTAAGTAGTTTCTTCCATTGCCTCCACGCTTGCCTCAGGAGGGGCACGTACCGAAGCCGAGCAGTGCAGCTGCGTACGTCAAAGCAAAGTTCAAACGCATCTTGACTTCTCGACCTGAAGCTTTCTAGTAGGTGTAGACTGATGCAGTCAAATGAACGATCTTTCTAAAGATATCACTGAGGTCTTAAAGATAATTATGCTGGAGAGGTTATTGTTAGAACAGAGGTCTTATTTGGAATTATGGCTTCCTTGGTAACTTACAGATTACACGTGCGTATTGTGCAGCACTCCCGGTATGATGAGACCCTAATATAAAGGCTTATTGGAAGCAGCAGAGATAAGGGGGGTCAGTTCACATGCGTAAGGTGGCGTTCCAGGCGCGCAGCAATTAAATACCTACTGAAAGGCTTATAATAAAATGAGTGAGTTTCACCCCGGGTTCATGGCCAGAAGAAGATGCGCAGTGATATAACAAGGAGTACGGGCCGAGGCCCGCATACCAAGGAGAAGAGGCAACTTTGGACCGCGTAAACAGAAGATCATCGAATTGCGTATGAAGCATCTACAGTAGCTCAAGTCTTGGCCACATGTACGAATGTGATGACAAAATGCCCTCGTCCCGTGAAAGCACTTTGTTCGGAATACGGAAGGCCGTAATAGGTATCAATTGGAGTAGCAAGGGCCGAGGAAATGACGGTTGGGGTAGTAGAAAGGTGACGTTGAGCGCGCGCCATCTATTTAGCCGTATATTGAAGGACGGGGGATACTGGGAACATATCAGAGCTATATCAGATCCAGGATAAATAAAATAGGAGCAAAAAGGTGCGTTTCCATTTATACCCACATTTTCTCCTATTAATAATAGCAGAGCGAATAGCATGCTTCCTAAAAGAACACCCTGGGTCGTTGCGGGTGGAACGGCCAGGTAGGGATAACCTCGTGCCTGCAGGTGATGGATGCGCCGGATCCACGAAAAGGATGGCTTAGTGGACGGCGAATAGACCAAGCAGATGCGTCATATTTCAAATCTGTCCGTTACACACGTGGAGTATCGTGACATTTCTCATGGTTGACTAAGTCAATCCGCGCTCGCCAAGCTTACCCAAGCTCACGAAGACGACATCAGAAAGTCACTCCTACGTGGTAGCGTCGTGAGATACTCCGGAGACATGATCACAGTATCCCAAAGAAGGTTCGTGTGGAGCTGTCGATAAGGTCCGTTCCCTGAATGCCATTGCCATATAATTTATGTAAGCTATTTTGGGATTGAGCCAAGGTCAGGCGACGATGATGAGCTCAAGTCTAGACTCCAGCTTCAGGGTCTAGAGTCCAGACAATTACTGGACTTGCCATTTCGATATTGGGGACATGCAGCGTCGGGACGGATCCGCAGCTCCTCTGTAAATTGATAGATCCGAGATCCAGGGAAGAGACCCTTTTCGCTCATGGTGGTTGGCCTAGTTATGGCCGCCCGATTGGCTACCCACTCGAGCCTCAGTGCCATATTACCTTAAAGAAACATGCAGTCCAACCATTCTGAGCAATAGCAATCGAGTAATAAGGACCAATCTGGTTCTGAGCCTCCTTCACCGTAGTTTTGTGTGCTAGGACGTGATTGGCGTGATAATCTTGGAAATATGATCGAGTATTGAAAGCGACTACTACCCGACAAGCCTTTGTGAATCTGCGTCCGGCAATATAGGCCGAGACCTATCTCAAAAAAAAAAAAAAAAAAAAAAAAAAAAAAAAAAAAAAAAAAAAAAAAAAAAAAAAAAGCCCTCATAGTGACGAGTTGAAGCATACGGTTCTTATTCTATGCCAAGGGGATCTTTTGTGTTAGTTGGTAGCATCGCGGATGTTCTTGGGGGATGCGAATGGTAAGTCTAAGATAGGTAATATCTACTCGAGTATTGCCTGGGGATTGAGAGCTGACGTTGTCCGATCTTGGCTCCGAAGTATTGAGCCACTTCTCGACTGAGGTCTAGATACGGTATCTGGTTGTCGTGGGAGCGGGGGGGCGCCAACTGAAATACGAAGTGCTTCTATTGCCGTGGGTGTATGTTGAGGTGACTTTCTCCCCCCTTCAACGATTGGTCTTGTCCGCCTCGATAGTTTAATGCACTTAAATTTCTTGGCGTGCTTCCACTTGTGGAAACGTATGACCCTCACACGCTTTCCTCAATGGCGGCGCCGACATATGCTCTCATTATGAAATCTAGCGAGCCCATCATTTGTCGTTATGCCCTTATCATGCGACGAGGGCTTTCTACAATCTGTAGCGGAAACCAAATGTTTTCCAATCCGTCACATCTTCGTAATCTTCGGGCCTGAGTTGGACCTCGTTGACGACCTCGGTGATGTTGCGGCTATTGACGACGTCGATCACTTTACCCCCGCCGACAGCGCCAGAGGCTCCGGCGCTCCCTTGGATTCCCTCTTCTTGTTGCCTCCGTTTATTGGCCAGCTGTAAATAAAGTCTGAGGACCGCAACAAGACAGACTGCTAATGTGTAGCAGATCATAATAGCGCGAAACGCTGTATCGTAGGTAGGCTCCTCATCTGATATAAATAATTGAGGACCAACGATACTAGGTGTCATATGTTAGTAGGTGGTCTTAAAGTGGGATGGGGATGCGATTGGGAGAATATGTTGACTCTTGGAAGAGTCGCGACAGGCTCCTATGGGGATGAGTGAAAAGAGTGGGCTTCCTCGAAGATAATACGTACTTCCCAGTACAATAAGCAATGAAAAGAAGGGCGGTCATAGTCATTTTCTTCGTAACACCTCGATAGTTCGACTGCACAAGAGATAGTAGTAATGGCAATCCGGCCGGTCCCGTAGACAGAAGAAAATACCCAAACAGTGAAGCGCCATGAGGGATTGAGCTCCGACTGCTAATCAATGCAGATCCGACTACTGGCGGAATGACGATAAGACCGACGAGAATACAATTCATCGACCGGAAGCGCCCAGCCAACCAACCGGTCCCAGAAATGGCCGCTACGGAAATAATGGAATAGGGAATATTGATAAGTGTGGATTGAAGTGATGTGAATCCAAACGACTTGATAACTAAATTGACGAAATTCTGAGTGCCCCCGTTAGGGATCTGGCAGAGCAGTGCGATTGACCAAATTAACCATGTCTTTGGATCTTGGAGACACTCGACGGTCTGGTCCCACTTCCAAGTGGCGTTTTCGGTGCGACCAGTACCGGCGATCACGATTCTGTCGCCCGCCCATTGCCGCTCTTGAGGGTTTAGGAATTTGGCCTTCGAGATAGTATCAGGCAATAAGAAGAGCAATCCAAACCCCAATAAGAACGTTGCGACACCTAAGATAATGAACATCCAACGCCACGGATGGATGTTGTCATTAATGTGACCAATTCCATAGGCAAGAAGCGACGAGATGATACCTAAACGAGGTTAGGCTCTCGATCTCCGAGACAGAACAGCTTATTAGGTATGTAGGTACTTACCGCCTACGGAGTTCCCTGCGAACCAAATGCCAGTCCTGGTTGGGATCTCGTCTCGGGTGTACCACGTAGATGTGATGAACATTAAAGATGGCGAGATAGTTGCCTCTGCGACGCCAAGGAAGAACCTAACTGTGATTAGACCACCATAGTTAGAACATGCCGCAGTCAAGGCAACTACCGCGCCCCAAACAAAGGTATTGACGGCGAGATATTTCGCTACTGGTAAGCGAGCAACTAAGAGGGTCGTAGGATACGCCCAGAGGAAGTAACCGAAATAGAAGACACTAGAGACCCATGAATAATTCGAGCCTTCAAGATGAGTGTCTTCTCTCAAACCGAACACTGACGCACTGGACAGGATGGTCTTATCCATGAAATTGAAGGCGTAAGTAAGGAAGAGCAAAGGCATAATGCGCCAATCAATGCGTCGTAAGATGCGGCGGGCTTCATCCTGGTCGATGTTGCCAGCAGAGTCGCCGGTGTCATTTGGCAATACAGTCGTAGGGGCTGCTTCCGTAACAGCCATAATGATATAGCTCCGACTGAGATTCAACTCACGCTGATCAAATTGAAGCAGCGGCTCTTGCTCGTGAGGCAATGCCATGATCTTTGTAGATACCGACCTACCTGTTAGCGCGGACCGGGACGATAATCTTCAGCGAATCAACGGATTTGCTTTCGAGTCGATGTTGATAGGCTATGCTCGGAGCTAGGAGGAATCCCAATGGAGATAACCTCTTTCCTAAATAGCAATGGGCTTATCATTGCCATATACGTGCTTGATTGAGGATATACCACGATAAGTGGCCTGGTTTCAACGCGTCTAACCAAGACGACGTAGGTACCTAGGTAGTGCTGGAGGAGTGGGTTACTTATGAGGTACATATTGTTAAATTACAGTGCCACAAATTGGATATAGAAATTCATGATGAGTATATCTTAATCAATGATGACGGCTTTTCAGCAAGTTATAATATTATATGGGCATCATCTTGTTGACTTTGCAATGTCTTGCAACTGTTAGAATCGAAGCTGTGTGCGTTTGTTTGGGAATTAGAGGGAACAATTCCCCGCGGCTTAATGCGACATGATGTCTGCTGACTCATCACGGGCTTGTATGCGTGGCACATCTGTGGCTTAACATTCTGCCCTGTCTGACCGCCTCACTCTAAACCCTGAACACCATGGTGAGATCTTGATTATTATACCTTGCGATCTCTGCGACAGAGGGGACCACTTGACAATCGTTTCTCAGCTTCCTTCGCTCATGAATCTAGTTGGTTGGGCGGCTAAAGGCATATTGATATGTAAGAAAGAGCGTGGTTCAATTTGTTGACAAACTATTCAAATGAGTGCTTGTTCCTCTGTATTGAAACAGGAAAATCAACTCGAAAATACACATATTGCAGCATACTTATCCACTCAAATTCCCATTGTCTGCTTCTTTTAACTTCAGTACCTAGTGACCGAAAGGCCCCACACTTACTCTGCAGAACCTACATGCTATTTCATCTAGCAGCCTAGAAATTCTCCCATCTCAAAGATGATTGTTGTAGAAAGACTTCTCCTCCGCATTCGAGCCCACGTAATAAACCTCGTCAATAATCCCCAACAATGCAGTCATCACGCGAATATACTTTGCTACGAGCGCACTACCCAGAGCGTCATTCAATGCTTGGTCTTTTTTGAGGGACGAGTGAGCTTTCTCGAGCTTAGAAGGCAATTTACGTGTGATACCCAACTGTACTCGATCCTCTGCCGAAAGCGTCTCGGGGTCCACTGATTAAAACTAGTTAGTTAAAAACAAAATCGTTGCGGCAGGAGTTGGAGCTTTCACACCTTGACAGTCCTTCACGGTGAGTTCTGTCTTTTCTTTCACTCCAGCTGTCCCCGATATGATTATCGCCGCCAACACCAAGTAGATATTTGCACGCGCATCTACAAATCTCAACAGCCAGGACGACGTCTGCGCCATTCTTCGAATCGGCACTTCTCTGTTGTTGGATCCCCAAGCCTCAAATCGACCAAATTGTCGCTTACTTGCCTGGACCCTCTCATAGCTATTAGGCAATGGTAAACCAAAAGCAAATACTGCACTGAGATGCTCGAGCATACCTGCAAGAAAGCTTTCTTCGGAATCAGAATTGGAGAGCGATAGGTAGATGTGGACCCCATCAGGTGGCCAGTCGGGATGGAATGTAAGTGCGAGATGGTGCTTCTTGCACACATTGCGAATAGCTTGACGAATGAACACCAGTGTATCAGCTGCTACTAGAGCTTGCGTATCATCTGTGGTGATTTTGTATTGCCCTTTGTGATCCCCGGCGCCGTAGGCAAGGACTGACACGCCAGCGTCCGCGAGACACATTACTATCTCATCCAGTACAGGCAACATGAAATTTTCCAGGATATTCATTGAAGATGCGGAGTGCGCTACCTCTGGCAGATGCTTGGCCAAACCATCTTTATCTCTTCTAGAAACGCAAAACTCGATTTCGAAACTGGTCTCTATAGATAGGCCAAGCTTTTCGGCTTGTACAATGGCCTTCCGAAGTGCGGAACGGGGGCACAATTCATGAATGTAAGGATGCTCTTGATCCTGTTGGTCGATTGCTAAAGTGCGTTTGCCCAAAGAGCATTGGACAGAGGCATGGCGTGGTGCCCATGCGCAAAGCCGCAAGGATTCCCAGTCAGGTATCAGGGGTGACTCGCCTACAGCATCTGCGACATCGAGTTGGAAATTGCCGACTTCATCTTCAGGCCCAGTCAAAAGTTCTGCTCCAACCACCCAGCACATTTCACCCATCTTACGCAAATAGTCTCTTGTGACAACTTGACAGCGAAGCACATTTGTGAGGTAGTCAAGCCATTGCAGACGAATAAAGTCAACATCTTGATTCTCAGATAAGAATGCATCTAAAGGTTCAGTGTCTATGTCGACTTGATCATCAGGGGAAGTTGCCATGATGTAGATTGATGGTGTTGAGATTTGTAGTTCTAAGAGGACTGGTGTGCCAGAGCAGTAGAAAGGATGAAGAGCCGTCCCTAAATAGGAGTGTCCGATGCTAGGTTGGTTGCATATGGCTACAGATGTAGAATAGTGAACATGCTCATGGAAAGGGATAATACACTAGAGCGGCTGTGAAAGGGCATTGAAACAGATTAACGGAGGAATAACTCAAAGTACCTAGTATCTTGTGGAAAAGAGCTGTAATATGCGGTCCTAGGTATCTTTCATTCACGCAGACGCACTTTTGATAAACAAGTGCAGTTTTTCCCCATTTATCTGCAGCGGCTCTTTATTATTGGGTAACTTTCTACATGCAATCATATGTGTGAGTCAAACCAATCCTCTTCATATGTTTCAGGCGCTCTTTTGCAGATATTACATGGATTGATACTATACGTTCAGACAGACATCTATGGTGGGCTAGAACGTACCTACCATGAAGAATTCCATTCACAGGCATGGCGCACGGAAGTGAGGTTTTGATTCGTGAATTTTAGCGCTACGGAAACCTAGATCTTGTTAGGCAACCAGGTTTTTATTATCTTCTCTTCTACACACTCACATCAGCAAATCCAACGCAATTCTACCTTAAAGCTGTACAGCTCCTCTATTGAACATACCGATAAACCTTGTCCATCCGACACTTACGAAAAATTATACAATGCTACAATTACTAAGGTACCTTGCATACCTAGATACGTGTCATAACTTTGTGTCCCAATGAAAAAGGGCTGCCGGCACAAAGTGTATAACTGTAGATAGCAACTAAGATAGCTACTTAGGTGCCTATCGCTATTATTATTGCCTGACTACCTAATTCCCATAGCACTTAAGCCTCGCCTACGGTCTAACCGCACATCCTTACCTAAGTACCTACCTATACATACATGTATGGCATTATGACTGTACATATCCCGTCCTCATATGAATCAAGAGACAGCTCTGCGTCTTCGACCATAGACATTAGCTCCTCTCTTCCCTAGCCCATTGAGATATGCGGGGGCAGTAGTAGTTATTGTGGTGGACGTTGACCCAGGAGATGTCCCAGGCCTCGACTCGGATGGCGCACTAGTGGGATAGATTGGGACGCTCGGTTCCGTAGAAGGTGGTGCAGTGGGATAAACTGGCGTACTAGAATCCGTAGGAGGTGGTGGTGGTCCGGTTGGATACCCGGGGACACTTGTTTCACTTGACGTAGTGTTATATGAGGATGTCGACTGTCCGGTGCTCTCTGTTGCCGTGCTTGACATTTCCGTTGAATTGGTTGGGGACCCAGTTGGAACGGTAGGGTATCCGGGAGAGGTGGTAGGGTATCCGGTGGATGTCCCAGTCGATGTAGTGGGTGAAGTAGTGGGTGAAGTAGTGGGTGATGTGGTAGGGTATCCAGGTGTGGTTCCCGGAACTCCAGGCGTCGTACTAGGGTTCTCTGTCGTCTGGGTTGTAGTAGGTACTCCCGGAGCGGTCGTGTCTCTACGGTCGTGAGATAGGTTACCAGTTAAAGGTGTACACTCGGTGACTGTGACGACACTGTCGGTATTTGGTACGGTGACATAAACTGTTGTAGTGCTTGGGACACAGGGACCGCCTCCGGTCCCAGTAGACTCCGGAGGGGTATTAACCTCACCAGGTGCCGTCGTGGTGGGTGTTACTGGAGGAGTAATGCTGCTCTCTCCTGTTGGGTAAGCGCCTGTCTCTCCAGCTGATGTTGTTCCTGTTTGTCCAGGATATGTATTACCTCCGCCCGGAACCGTTCCCGATCCACTTGTCGGAGCTATTTCACTCGTCCCTGTCTCACCAGGATAGGTTGGGCCTGTACCTGGTGCAGTCCCGGTTCCCGAACTCCCAGGCGGTGACCCACATGCTGAAGGATAACATCCGCTTGCCGTCAAAGTAATCTGGCTACAGTTAATTCCTCCAGGGGAAAGATATATCATTACCACCCCGTCCTCGTCTGTAGCACATTGCCAGAAAGTGGACTGGCCGTTGAATAAAACCTCCCCATTGCAGCCGATAGAGAATCCTCCTTCAGGGACTTGGCCGATGTCGCATTGAAGTACAGTACTCGGTGGTGTCCACCAACAGCCGCGGCCTTGAGAGTCGGATATTGTGTCATCGTGCAAGACGAAGCCCGACGGTACGACGCTGGTTCCTGCAATTCCTGCATTGGTCTGGCCACTGCTGTACTGGCCAACTTGACCAGTGAATGGGCCACCTGTCGACAGGGTAAAGCTACATCCGCTATGACGAGTGACGGGAGAGTATGCGCCGCCCCCTAAGGAAGACAGTATAAGTGAGTTTCGTAGCTGTAACATGTTGGTGGTGTCGTTTCCAGCGAGTACTCGAACTCTTCGAGAGGATTTATGAGTCGGATTTAACAATCTGACCCTGAATAGGAGAGACTGTAGGAAAGTAAAACTCAAGTTAAAGGGCAGAGAGGCGATCTGGCTTATATTTCGTGGGCTTGATGAGATGGAGACCGTACTACGAGTTAGACGTTGCAGCTAAAGAGACTCTGCGAGCCACGTCGCACTGGTCTCATGGCAACCTGGGTGCCATAGACCCCTTGGGAACGTATTCCAGGACTCGTGATTCGACGTTCATCTTAAGCGTAGAAATCATACCTATAGAACGTGAGAAGAGTATTGGAGGACCGCGCTCCGCACGATAGTGTTTGATTTTACAAATCTCAACGAAATTGATATATTGATGCAATCAGAGTGGTGAGATGATGCGTATGTTATGTGATACTCGCATTTTTACGTTAGCGAACCCCTGATTGACTGAGTCGTGTAATTCCACTTATATTGGCACCATATTTATCACATGTCTGTTCGGATGATTAGGTACTAAGGGCATGTAAAATACGGCGTTAAGACGTGGAAGGTACGATGATCTCTTATCCTAGGCATAAAATGAGACAGGTTTCTGAAAATGTTTATGGGTTGTTGAATTCTAGTGGATATATAAGGTATGGAGACTTCAACAGTCAAAATCCATGTTGATATTTCACGGCTAGTGCATACGTTCCCTCCATAGATTCTACAGAGGGTTGAATCCGACGATTCTTTGGAAATATCTTGTGGTGCCACGTAAGGTCCAACGCCTATACTGTGCTAAAGAAGGCAACGCTTGCTTCTGGTCACTGAAAATCTCTCGAAATAGTGATCTCATGGTCCCAATTCTGGTCAGGTTATTCCATGGGAAAACATAAGAGAAATACCCGAATCAACCTGCCTTTAAGTTTATATTTCTCAACTTTCGTTCATGTGGTAGCTATTACGAAATGTTAAGAACTCCGAGCTAGCCGAAGACTTGGCGTGCTGATTGCGATTTTAAAGTTCAACACGCAGGTGTCAAGTGTCATGCAGACGTTTTCATGGATATATACCTCAGTTCAGCGATTCTGTATGGAAATTTACAGTATATTAACAAAGAATGATGATAAACCAAGGAATTCTGCGTCTAGATCAAGTGGTCAATTGTTTTAGGTCAAGAAGCAAGAACGTGGCTTTTGACAACACGAGATTAGGTTGTAATATGGCCAGGGAGATAGGTAGAGGATGAATTTATCTCATTGCACAAGAATAATCCAGGAGTTACTGCGGAAAAGTCGTTTTTGTCTTTTCTCCAGGCATATTACCTAGCCTTTTTTTCGCGACGGGAAATGCCTCTTTACTTCCCAGCTTGCAGATATATGACATGGGTATTGGGCCGGCATCAGAAACGAGCCACGAAAACGGCGTATGATCCTTATACTGGGTATCACTTTCGTTCCAGCATAGAAAACCAGGTACGCCCGCAACTTTGGGTTGGTATAGGAACTGAGTTTTGGGGTTAGATTCAATGTCGCGGATGAGGGGTTAGCATTCAGAGGACGGCTAGGAATATATGAGATCATTATCAAGTAGCTGGCCTTGTCATGATATATCAAGAAGAGCAAGTCTATTAATATGTTGGGACGCTTCCATCATTGTGTAAAAACGTTCTTCCTTCAGTGATGCCACGTGATCCCAGGTGGACGAAGGTCTGATCCAGGTCACCTGACTGACTTCAAGTCACATGACTCTCCACATCAAATCCTGATTTCTTCGAATTTGTTGTGGTCACCTGATCCAGAACCTATTTGATAACAAATACTGTAATGATACGAACCACGAGATCTGCAGTTTTGGGCAATAGTGGTAATGCTAAATATTGAGTAATTTAAGTCAAAAGGAGGATGGCGGCAATAATGAGAGAGGAAGAGTTAATTGCCGGCAGAACCTTCTTTAAGTTCTATTGATCCGCGGCGAGACTAGACGTGGCGCGTCTGATCCTCGATACGCGCCAGATACTTCCTCACATACTGCCCATCGAACAGTGGCACCGTGTCGTCATCCCCGAAAACGTGCTTCCCAACAGGAAAGTTTTTAAGCATAGCAACCGCAGCTTCTTCGGTGAGCCCATCGAGAACAACAGAGATGCGAGCAAGCGGACTCTTCCTGTGCACAGCAGCGTAGGCTAGAGCCCGTTCCCGCCAGCGATCAAACGGCATGACATCCTTCCCGACACTGGCTTTGCACATGAGTTTGAAGAATTCGTTGAAGCTCGGCGCTCGCGCGTTGACGAAATCAAAGTCCTGGCCCATTAGGTGCAGGTCTTTTGTCATCACCTTGGCGATCGTCTTGCACAGGTAGTCAACGCTCAGTACGGCCGAAAGGTCAGCATTCAGTGACGGAAAACTGCCCATCTGGCTACTCCCTGCTATGAGATTGTGTAGAAAGTCGCCACGATCCCGTCTAAAATGACCCGTACGGGCCGAGGCCGTAATGAACGGGAGCCGGTACACGGACGCAGTCGCACCGCGCCAACGAGCTGCCGAAACCATTTGTTCCGCCATCCACTTCGAGGTCGCATATCCGTATTCGCGATCGCTCTCAGAGATCTCGTATCCTAGATACCTCGGTAGCGTGGTGACTGTAGAGATGCAGTGAATGGCCTTTGGTCTACCACGCGACGCAAGTCGCAGGATCTCGTGCGTGCTGACAACGTTGGGACCGATGTAGTCATCTAGAGGTCGCATCCAGTCTACAAGGGCACCTGCGTGGCAGATGGCGTCGACATGATTTGCTATCTCATCGAATATGTCATGGGCAAGACCGAAGAAAGGCTGTGCGATGTCGCCAACAACTAGCTTGACCAAGGATTTATATTCAGGCTTCCAAAGGTCGTAACCGGCAAGCGTATCTACCAAGCGCTTCATGGCCTGCTCGATATCATTAGCGCGCACCACGCAGTAGGCTTTGATGCCCATCTCAAGTATTTCATGTAGTATAAAGGCTCCTACGAAACCTGTCGCTCCTGTGACGAAGACGGACTTCGGAGAGGCTATGGCCTGTATCCCGTTAAACGTGAGGGTGGGATCAAGGTAACCCTTCCTTATTGCCCTCATGCCATGACCAGGATCTCTCGTCGCTGGTGTTCGAAAAGTCTTTTTAGGCTTTACAGGCGTGTCTGAGAAGTTTTCTTGTAACTGTGATAGTAGATATTGACTGAGAGCCGTTAGACTGGGGAATTGGAACGCGATACTGGGAGACAGTGTTAGATTGGTCCTTTTTGCCAACTGGTTACGCAGAAGGACCGCAGTCAACGAGTCGATTCCAATCGCCTGCAAGGATGAATGGATATCCACATCATCTGCTGATCCGAATCCCAGTGTATGCGCGACCGCTTCCCTGACTATGCCTAACACGACGGCAGACCGTTGCTTATGGGGGACTTGGCTGAGTCGATCGCGCAGATTTCCATCTCCGTTGATCTGCGCTCGTTTGCTGTCCTGTTTCAACAGCGAGCGAAGCAAAGGGGGCGTACCACCTCTATCCTCATGATATGCCCGAAGTCGCTCCAAGTTCAAAGCAGCAGCCACAGTAAGCGCTTGCCTACCCCTGATGCCTTGTCCTAATAGCTTTAAACCATGTTCTGATGTGAGCGGGTCAAGACCAGATTGAGCATACCGAAGACGACCCGTTCCCTTAAGATCAGCTCCCATGCCGTCGCCCTCCCAGAGGCCCCATGCTATTGATGTGGCAGGGAGACCCTGGGCACGACGCATCTGCGCAAGCGCATCGAGAAAAGTATTCGCCGCAGCATAATTGCCTTGACCGGGTGTGCCCATGATTCCAGATATCGAGGAGAACATCAAGAAGAAGTCAAGATCCATATTTTGAGTAAATCGGTGTAGATGGTACGCGCCGTCTACTTTGGGCCTGGAAACTGCTTCACATCGCTCTGGTGTCAGAGTTGAGAGCACACCGTCAGATACTACACCGGCCGTATGAATCACACCTCGCAGCGGTCGTTTGTCACTAAACAGCTCCACCATAGATTTCACGCTGTCGGCTTCGGCTATGCTGCCGGCAATCACTGTTGATTTAGCGCCAAGGAGGGTCAGTTCATCAACGAGAGCTTCTGCTCCAGGAGATCCTATACCGCGGCGCGACATGAGCACTATGTCACGTATCCCATGGGTACTCACAAGCCACCGGGCTACACGTCGACCAATTCCTCCGAATGCGCCTGTTATCAGTATCGCCCCTGAGAGCTCTTGTTTGACACTACCTAAGGCGCCGTTTACACCTGCGGGCTTTGCGCGCTGCAATCGTGGCACGAATATTGTCCCTTTCCTCACGGCACATTCTGGTTCGTCCTTCAACGACAATGCCGAGATCATTGACTCGGGAGCAAGCTTACCCTCGCCAAAATCGATCAATCGAAGACGGAGATCTGGACATTCGTTTCGAGCGGTGCGCGCCAAACCCCATAGTGGCGCGGCACCTAATCCAGTAACGCGGTCGGCGACGTTAATTCCAACTGTCTGGCGGGTGATCCAGAGCAGTTCTGGCGCAAAATTCGTCCTGATTGCATCTTGTAGCTGCTTGAGCGCCTTAGTGGTGAGCTCGTGCACCTGGAGTAGGACATCTTCACTAGAGTCCCATAAGCAGAACAGGCCGTCTAATTCCTTGGCTTCCTCGAGATGCCGCACTGGAATCAGTCGAATGCTAGTACTTGACAAGGTGGACTTGAAATCTAATACCCATGCGATATCATCATATGGGCATAGAAGTCCCCACGAGCCACGTAAATGCGTGCTATCGGTCTCTACCTCATGCCAGTTAACGTCGAATTGAAATCCGTCAAGGTTAGATGAGGAGGCATGGGTGATACCATTGGTCCCAATGTTATTCTCTTTGGGGTGCGACCGAGGGTTTGGTGCGAAACGTTCCCCTTGGAATGCATAGGTCGGCAAATCGACTCTTTGACAGTCGAATGGCCTGAAATATTCGATCCAGTCAATGGGCACATGACGTACATGTAGCTCAGCGAGGCTGCGTTGGGTGACCTGGATATCACTCTTACCATGTACGAGCGATGGTAACAGCACTGGCAAAGGGTCATGATCTGCCAGATTGGCCGCAATCAGCCCGGATAGCACTGGCTGAGGCCCGAGTTCCAGGAAGGTGTTAATACCTTGTTTGTGAAGCGTTTTGACAGCCTCGCTGAACCGAACTTCTCTACGTGCCTGAAGGACCCAATAATCCGGTCGTTCTAGCTCTCCTGGCTCAGCCATATTGCCAGTCATACAGCTGACAATGGTTAACTTTGGTGGGTGGAACTGCGCAGTTTCTACTATTTTTCGGAAATCTGCGAGTATGCTATTCATATGATGCGAATGGAAAGCACGAGAGACCTCGAGAGGCTTCACTCTGCGGCCCTGATTCTTGAAATAGACCGAAATTCTTTCAACGGCCTCCGTATCTCCAGATAAGACTGTCTGGACTGGCGTATTGTGGCAAGCAATATCAACCTTGCAGTGAAAGTCCGGCGTCTCTATACGTGCAGACACCTCAGCAGCGTTGGCTTCCAACGATACCATCTTGCCAATTTCTGGAATTGCCTGCATTAATCTGCCGCGCGCTGCCACAATTCTGATCGCGTCAGGGAGATCTATAATGCCAGCGACATGAGCCACGACGAGTTCTCCAATACTGTGGCCGAGAAGAATCTGCGGGTTTACACCCCAGCTCTTCCATAGTCGAAACAAAGACACCTCCAAAGCGAATAATGCTGGCTGGGCGAAGTCGGTACGTTGCAATAACGCGGCAGCCTCGGTTTCGGGATCAGCCCATATGATATCAAGAATCGGGATCCCGTGTTCTTTAAATCGGGCGCCAATCTCATCCAGAGCTTGGCGGAACACAGGAAACGTCTCATAAAGCTCCTTTCCCGTGTTTGCAAGAAGAGCACCTTGTCCGGTGAAAATCATTGCGAGATGTAGCTCTTGGGAAGGCTTAGTGTTGCGCACTGTGTGAGTGGGAACGCTGTTAGGGACACTAGCTGAAGCCAACTTCTCTAGCAATTCCGCTTTATTCTTTGCCATTAGAACCATACGCTGTCGGAAATGAGTACGGGTCGTTGCGAGTGAATAGGCTACGTCACTGAGACGGTCTATTTCAGCCGCGTTAAGATGCTGTTGGAGCCTCCGAGCCTGTTGTCTCAGGACAGCATCAGTCTGGCCTGACAGTATAAAGGGACACGCATGTTGTAACGAAATGGTGGGCCTGGTCTTCATTGCTTGTTTGGGGGGTTCCTCGACAATGACATGCGCATTAGTGCCGCCGATACCGAAAGCGCTGACACCAGCCCGGCGCGGTCGACTCCTGGAGAGCCATTGCCTGTTTTCTTGAACAAGTCTCATGTTGGCACACTCCCAGTTTATAGCCGGAGTAGGCTCGGTGATATGCAGGGTCCTGGGCAATGTTGAATGGGAAATGGAGAGTACGACTTTAAGCAAGCCGGCCAAGCCGGCCCCTGCTTGGGTGTGGCCAATGTTCGACTTGACTGAGCCGATCCACAACGGTTCCTCTCTTCTGCGGCCGAATACTTCCGCCAAAGCTGTTCCTTCGATCGGATCGCCGAGTTTAGTGCCAGTACCGTGCGTTTCGATGTAATCAATATCCCTAGGGTGTAAACCAGATGCAGCAAGAGCCGTGCGAATTAATCGCTGTTGGGCAATGCCGCTTGGAGTAGTCAAACTAGCACTGCGTCCTCCGTGATTAACGGCTGTGCCACGTATAACGGCATGGATTCGGTCACCGTCACGTTGAGCATCGGACAGCCGCTTGAGAACCACGGCAACGGACCCCTCACCCCAACCCGTGCCTTGTGTATCGGCCGAAAATGGTCGACAGTGGCCATCCGGTGACATCCCTCGCAACCGGCTAAACTCGACATGAAGTCCTGGGGAGAGCAGTAAGCTGATACCGCCAGCTACTGCTAAGTCGCATTCACTCTGGCGTAATGCGTTACAGGCTAGGTGTGTAGCTACTAGGGACGAAGAACACGCAGTGTCTATAGTCATCGATGGCCCCTCAAGTCCTAGAATGTACGACACCCGGCCGGATACAGTAGCGTTAGCAGTGCCTGTAACCGCATAGCCATCAAGATCTGCTAGGTCTCGAGGGATGTTGGAATTACTTTGGTGATATGCTGAGATATTGCTTATGCCAATGAACACTCCGGCTTGGCTTCCACGCAATTGTTCCATCGTATAGCCGCCACGCTCCAATACTTCATAACAAGTCTCCAGCATTATACGATGCGTCGGGTCTAATGCTCGTGCTTCTCGTGGCGAGATGTTATAAAACGCTGCGTCAAAACAGTCAATCGGCTCAATGAAGCCTCCTCGGCGGCAGTACGATTTCCCAGGTGCCTCGGGGTCAGCATCAAAAATTGCGGTGGCGTCCCAGCGGTTTTCTGGCACATCGCTAATACCATCACCGCCCCTTTCCAGTAAATTCCAATATTCTTCGGGTGTGGTGACGCCTCCTGGAAGCCGGCATGCTGTAGAGACTATGGCGATATCTTCGTTTCTATGGCTAAGCTGCTGTACGCCGTTGGTATTCGACTCGGCTGTGTGATCATCGGTCAAGTATGCTGTCAGAGTCGTGACGGTATAATGTTCGAATAATTTCGCTTGCGGTATCTTCCTGCCCATTAACCTTTCAAGCTCCCTGTGGACACGAACGAGCCGAACCGAATCGCCGCCAACCTCGAAGAAATTAGCCTCAACATCTATTCTGTTATGTCCGAGAACGTGCGACCAAATGGCCAATATGGAACGTTCGACGTCAGAGACGGGTTTGGTCCTCATTTTGATCTCCGCGACTGGATCAGGAAGTGCCCTACGATCAATCTTGCCACTGAGTGTTAGCGGAAAGGAGTTTACCTCGATGAAGAACGCCGGTATCATGTAGGCTGGAAGACGCCCAGACAGCCATAGACGCAGAGCCTTTTCCAGAGAGACCTTTACGCCTTCTCCATTCAAAGATGTTTTCTTTTCTCTCTCATAGTAGGCAATAAGCCGATCTTCATGGGCCACCACGACTGCCTGGGAAACGCCATGATGGCCGATAAGTGTCGACTCGATCTCTCCTAACTCAACCCGGAAGCCACGTATCTTAACTTGATTGTCTATGCGGCCCAGCAACCTTAGCTTGCCAGGAGCGAGAAAGCAAGCTATGTCGCCAGTGCGATAAAGACGCTCATCGTGAAAGGGATTGTCGAGGAACCGGGATTGAGTGAGTTCTGGATTGTTATAATAACATCGCGCAATGCCAGCACCCCCTATATACAGCTCACCAGAACAGCCAAGGGGCGCCGGCGACAGATCTTCCCGTAGCACATATAATCGGCTGTTCGTTATGGGGCTGCCGATTAAAATATCCTCACCCCTGCGCACTTTCCAAATGCTCCCATAAACGGTTGCCTCCGTCGGGCCATACATGTTCCACACCAGATCGCCAAAATCAAGGAGGCGGTCGGCAAGTGTTCGGGTCAATGCTTCACCGCCACACAATATTTTGGCTAGCCGGGGCTTACCTTGCCATCCAGATTCTAGGAGTATTTGCCAAGTGGCAGGAGTCGCCTGTAATGTTGTGATGGAGTATCGCTCCATGAGTCCTAGCAACGCATTCCCGTCTCTAACTTCATGTTTCTGAGCAAGTATCAATGTTGCGCCCGAGATCAATGGAAGAAACAGTTCCAACACGGCCATATCGAAGGAGATGGTAGTAATTGCCAATAATCGGTCCTCTTCGCCACATCCCGGCTCACGCTGCATTGAAAGCAGTAGGTTGGACATAGATCCATGGCTAATCTCGACGCCCTTGGGCCTGCCGGTAGAGCCTGAGGTGTATATGATATATGCAAGATCCTTCGCCTGAATCGCCGTCTCTAGGTTGGCGCTGTCAACATTCAGATCAAAGCTGTCCAAAGATTCATCGACACTTATACATAAGTCTTCCCATGGTGTCAGTGTAGTCGGAGCACTTTTGTCAGTGATAATGAGCTTTGGCCTGGTGTCTTCCAGTATATGGCGAAGTCGCTCTCCCGGACAGGCCGGGTCGATGGGTATGTACGCCGCACCAGTCTTTAGAACTGCTAGAAGCGTAACAAGAAGGTTGATTGAGCGGTTGACAATTACTCCCACCAGGTCACCAGGTCCTACATCTAGCTGAGATATGACCCGAGCGAATTGATTTGCACGGCCGTTGAGTATCGCAAATGTCACCTCTGTATCTGCGCAGATGAGTGCAGTGTTTCCTTTGTATCGTTCTGCGGCACGTTCGAACAAATGGTGCACACAAAGGCCGAGGTTTGTGGTGTCATCGGTACTGTTAAAATTTTCGATAAGATCATGATGATCTTGCTCAGATATGGAGTCCATCTTCCGTATAAGCCGCCGGAGACTGCTTGATGTTAGGCCTTTGCTTTTTTCTCCCCTAGTAGCCATTACAGGCCCAACTATATTTATTATGTACAAAATCCGCTCATTTTGACCGACTTTCAATGTCAGCCTCAAACCTTGGCATCTTTCTTTGGTATTACGACCAAATATCCACTCCCTAAGCAAATAGGGGCTGATCTATAGGCAGTCGGGACAGTCTGTCGGTACGAAACATTTCGAGGGCTTTCCACACGGGTACGGCCTGATAGGCAACACAAACGGTGTATTTACCCGGAGGCATTTGAGAGAATTAATTCACGGCCGCGAGCATACTCCTGATAGAAGGGCAGTTGTCTATGACCCGCTCCGTCTCGGAAGTCCGACTATATAATTTCTCAACGCATACCTGCAGCAACCATGGATTTGTATATGATGCAAGTCTGTCAGACAACTTGTAATGCCTGTGGCACGATCTTGGTCAGACGAGACTTCCTTAGAGATCAATACTACAGTCTTTGGCACGCCTTCAGACATTTTCCATGGAGTTCAGAACGCGCCCAGTCCCATTGGAAATACCCGAACTAGAAGGTTTCATATTAAATCTTCCAAAGACTACGACCCAAAGCGAAGATATCGTACGTGACTTTATTCCAATCCCTTGTGGGACTTCTCTGCTCCTGTTAAACAAGCACGTTTTGGAACTCCAATTCGGTCTCATCTCGTCCCAAGCGTCGCCTCCGTCTCCGCTCACTAACTTTTGCGCGACGGTATGATGGCCGTACAAGCTTGTCAAACAGTCGGCATTTGTTTAGTGCTACTCGCATGTAGGCTCGCCGGTACATCAGTAATAGTCACATGTAAAATACACAGTTGCACATGGAGGTCTATCCTGCCATCTCGTTACATCTAATACATGTAGTACTGGCACGATAGTCCCCTTGCATACAGCGATTTTCCACTACTGCGGATTACAACAGACGCATGAAGTCAACGTCCCCTGAAATAATTCATCACAGCAGGTCGATGTCATCTATATTGAGAAGAACAGTATTCGATAAACAACAAAACTTGTAACCGAGAGAGAATACTGAAAATAATTACTAACCCGCTACATTCGCGTTACGTTCGAAGTCATGGTCAGATCACTCTGTTGAATTATTCACGAGCCAGACCCTAACCCTAACCCTTACCCCATTTTCTACCCCAACCCTACCCCGTGGTCTTAGACTCAACCCGAACCCTAACCCTGGTAGAAAATCAGACTTCAGCAACAGGTGTCTAGCATCACTTCCAAGTACATAATATTCCATACGTCGCAACTATTAAAAGCAATAAGATGCAATGTAAAGTTAGGCCAACATAAATTCAGCCTGCTGCAACTCGGATACCAGCCTCCGTAGCGGCCTTTCGCCAATCTGTCCGCAGTAAATAAGTGTATTCGATTAAGGACACTCTGAATCAGGGATCGTCAGCATATCGTTAATTCTTGGGATATAGAATGCCAATGAAACCACTCACGCAATAAGTCCAGCTGTCAGGCCGAGCCAAAGACCCTCCAATTTCCAATTAGCACCGAATCCCAAGGCCAAGGAAGTAGGAAGAGATATAACGTAGTAAGCAAAGAGATTTGCTTTTCCTCCAACTGATTGCTTGCCAATACCCCGTAATAACCCATGAGCTGTCACGCCAAGACCGTCAAAGAAAGTGGTGAAACCAACAAGGGGTAAGACTTGGGTTACCAATGCGTTGACTGATTCATCATTGGTGAAGATGAAAGGGAGCTGGACTTGAAGTGATATATAGATGATAAAGTTTAGAGAGCTGAGGAGGCAGGCCGAAACAAAAGCCTGATTAAGTCAGTTACAATATCGCAACTAATGTGAACAAGGGAGGTCAGAACTTACTACTCTAGCTGCAGTTCTCGCAGCATCGACCATACCAGCTCCAATCAGATTAGCCACCCTAGTTGATGCAGCAATCGACATGGGAAAGGGAACCTGATAGGAGATTGTCGCGAGGGAAAGTAGGCTGCTCTGTGCGGCGAGGTACTCTGTTCCGAACTGACTTGAAACCACCGCCATGATCTCGAAAACAAGCCATTCCGCTTCTATCATAATCATACCCGGTACAGCTAAGCGGATCATTGTCCACCAATTGTCGAAAGCTCGCTTCGTAAACCCACCCCAACATTGTGAGCCGTTGAAGAACTTTACATAAACAATAAGAAGTACAGGGAGAAGATTCCTCGTGATTGCCACTGCTATAGGAGCACCTATGAAACCAAAATCAAGTTTCCAGACGAGGATCCAGCTGAGCAAAACATTGATTGGGGCAGCAACAAGAAGGACATGCGTGGTCGCTATGAAAAGTCCCTGTGCCTGAAGAAATCGTTTGCCAGTCTCGAATAAGGCGAATCCCGGGATGGCGAAAATGATAACCTTGAGGTATAGGCTAGCTAAGTGAGCAGACTCCGGATTCGTAACAAGGTGGATGAGAATGTGTCCCGAAAATGTCCATAAGATAGCTATCGGGACGGATAGGCAGAACAAGAAAATCGCCATGCGCTGACAGTAAATCCCGACTAGGTGTTTTTGTCCGGACCCATAGGCTTGCGAACATAGAGTATCCAGACTGGTCGCTAGCCCCTGAAATGGGGCGAAGCAGGAGATCGCCGATGACATATTCGCCACTGTGAGTTGCATTAGCTGGCGAGACTCTTCTATGTGGAATTACGCAGCTGCAGCTCACATGATACAGCACCTAGTTCTACTTTTCCGAGCCTCCCTGCAGATATGATACTCGTTACATCAATTGAGTATTGGAGGAGGAAAGTAATAACCAAGGGAGCAGCGCAGAATGCGAGCGATTTTGCCTCGTGTGGCCACTTCGCGCGTCTATGGAAACTAGCTGCAGCGGCATCGTGCTGCTCCTCAGTGACCCTTTCTGTACCAGTGCCTGCATATGTTGCACCATTGATACTGCCGGGGGAACGTAAAAGAGGTGAAGTCTCTGTTGGTCGATGTAAGACAACTCCTTTAACATTCCTACCCAGGTTAATAGCACTCAGGAAGTGCCAGAACAACCGATTCTCGGAATGTCCAACTGCCTCCTCAACTTGGTGTTCCGGAAATCGAGACGGCTCCCTATGCAAGATTTTGTCAGCTGTCATAGATGTTTCTGTCCTCACCAATTCAAGGCTTCATACATTGCTTGGAAGTTGAGATCGGAATGAATGGTTTCTCTGTGAGTAGGTACTGCTTAAAGTCTGAGCATCGTGAGTGAGCAGAAGTGCCGTATGAAAGTCACGGTTAGCTTCGATACGAACTTTGCCTGTCGAAGGAATGGTGCTCTCTGTGAAAGTCCCTTTGACAATATTCGTTCGGTAAACACATCTACCTCGCTGCATTACTATGGCCAAGACCTCGACGCAAGCAACCGAAACTTCGTTTCAAGCTAATGAAGGTAGTGATTCCTTCATCGAAAAGAATGATTCACGGGGTGGAAGGAGCATTTAGTGAGTTGTACCGTCTCTCTCAGCGACGGTAACTTAAAGGGTAACACTTACCTCGGCTACCGGCTGATGGAGAGCTTCACACACACGAATAAGTAAATAGCCTTTCCCATTTTTACGAAGGTGCAACAGATGGATTTCTTGTTCGTACGACCCAGGTCATCACCCGAGACTAGACATATTGGCCAATCATAGTTTAATTACTTGGCATACGGTGTCTCACGGCATGTACACAATATGTCGTGACGTGCCTCCTTACCCGATGCTGGCTTACCAGTCATGCTCATTACCGGATTGGGTTCAATAGTTCAGCGCCCGAGGTCTCGCTGAAGGCGACCACGATAACAACTTCGTACAGCACCTGATTTATAATCATTGCTACATCTGGGAAAGACTGGTTGTTCAATAGCCCTGGCCTCCACTTGCGCCCCGTGCGTTGTGGTATGGATATAGTGACGCATCCATCAACCATTTTAACATCGTAACGCCCAAATCATCAGATATGAATTCCGGTGCCATCTTTGAGTCATCCTCTGTCACCGAGTCACATATGTCCTATCCAGAGAAGTTTTCCGGTTTCCAGTCACCAAATGCGGAGCACTGGCTCGAGTTTGACAGGGGCTCGTGGACGCCACGTCCATTCGGCGACTACGATGTCGACATAAAGATCGAGTGCTGCGGAGTCTGTTCCAGTGATATGCATACAGTCCGCGGAGACTGGGGTGCTTACCCATATCCGCTAACCGTCGGCCATGAAGTCGTTGGCAAGGTCCTCCGCGTCGGTTCCAAGGTGACTCTCGCAGAGGTCGGCCAGCGAGTTGGAGTAGGCGCCCAAGTGTACTCATGTCTAGGCTGCCATCAGTGTAACAATAACAATGAGACCTACTGCGTCGATCAGGTTAATGCATACGGCGATCCGTATCCCGGGACTGACTACACGACTCAAGGGGGATTTGCTTCTCACACACGAATCCACGAATATTGGTACGTTTCCCACCAGGCTTATTAGATGTTATTTTCATGGACATGCTGTTCTTAACTCTAACTGTGATAAATCCAGGGTTTATCCAATTCCAGCCAGCCTGGCCAGTAGCGAAGCCGCCCCTTTGCTATGTGCCGGCGTAACTGTTTACAGCCCGCTGAAACGCTTTGGCGCCGGACCCGGCAAGAAAGTGGGTATTATCGGTATTGGTGGTCTGGGCCACTACGCCATTCAATTTGCGAAGGCTCTCGGTGCCGAAGTTTGGGCCATTTCGCGTTCCCGTGCCAAAGAAGGGGATTGTAAGGAGATGGGGGCCGACGGCTTTCTAGCCACAAACGAGGAGGATTGGAACAAACCACACAAGATGACATTTGATCTCATAATCAATACCGCGAGTTCTTTCGACGGCTTCCAGCTGAAGGAGTACCTAAGTCTCCTGGACGTTCACGGGCGCTTCAGCTCTGTCGGCTTGCCAGGTGGCGAAGGTATCAAGATCAACAATTTCGACTTTGTCCCCAATGGCTGTTTTATTGGTACCACTAATCTGGGCAGCCGTCAAGAGATGTTGGAGATGTTGGAGTTGGCGGCTACCAAGGGCATCAAGTCGTGGATAGAGCAGCTCCCCATCTCAAAGGCAGGACTACAGAAAGCCATGGAGAAGTTACAGAGTGGTAATGTGCATTATCGATGCTGCATGGTGGGTTATAATGAAGCATTTTAGTACTAGTTTACTAATGAATTATCTAAGTGAAACTGGGAAAACAGGTGAAAGTTTTAATCATAGAAGATAGGTACTTGATACCAACAGAGGGTTAGGGTTAGGGTTAAGGAGTTGGAGTTGTACGACAATGAGAATATTACGTAACGTCGTCGTAAAAATGAAAGGTACCTGGGCTCTGGTGGAAAAACATAAGATAGCCATTCGTATACCACATTGAATTATTGTGCAGAGGATAGATAACTGCGAAAGGCCTCGAAGCTTGATCAAATACCTATAGTCGTTATCACTCGAAGTGCCCCCTATTAATAGCTTTTGCATAATCAGGTACGTATTGTAGCTTGTAAAAGTAAGAAGGGCTCTTTTGGCAGAAAGAAAGACCTCTGAGTCGGCTGGCGCATTAATTGTGTCCTGTAGTCCCATCAAAGTGAATTGGGTTAATGCTGTGGTGAGATAAATGCTAACCCTAACCCTAACCCTGAACATTCACTTATATCACTCTACTATGCTGAAGATACACCTAATAACATTATTCATGGCTAGTGTTACCCATTCAATCTCCACCAAGAGGCTAATATATGTCAGGTTCATAGGTACATACCAACTTGCCCACGCAGGCTTATAATATAATCCTGCGTGGCTTCCACTTAGACGCATCAGGTCTCCTATCGCCTACCACCCATTTTTTTCTCACAGCAGTACTCTATAGTCTCAGTTCCCAATACAATAGTACCAGAGTTGGGGATACGCATATCCACCTCCTTCTATATATAGGCCTCTCACCGACTCTCCCGTAGCGAGAGTGACACACACTTATCTTACACATACATCTGATAACTCCATGGAACAATCCTGATTGAACAGACTATATCCCATGTGACAAAGATGGAAGCTATTCATATGTTAGGATGTAGTAGATTGAATATGAATATTATAGACATACGACGGCATCGTCTCTTGTTGCTATATTTTCAAGTAGCATCGAATCCTCTTCTCATTGAGGTTGGCATTTGATGCAACGGCATGCTCTGAACTAGACGTAAACCCCAGTCGGTTTGTATGATGCGTATCATCTGCTGCATTTTCGAGATGGCTATTGACGGGATGCTGCTGCTGTAGGTCAATAGACTCCAATCGCTCAATACTCTCCACAAGTTCTTGAATGCTGTTGCCGTCAATGCTGTAGCTCCTTGTCTTTGCGGTGGGACAAGAAAGTGGCAGCTGATTCCGCGAGCGGCACAGTTCGAGCACGGTTGGACCCGATTGCACTTCAATTTTTTTGATCGACACGATTGGCATGATATCGGATCTGTACGAGCTCTATTTCTCTGCATGTTTCTCTGCTTGTTTAACTAGGCCGCAAGATCATGAAAATGGAAATTCTTGAGAAAAGAGTCAGCACACATGGAGTCCATGGAGCGCCGCGGAACCAAGATAGGGTCCGCGGACATCCGATTGGCTATTAGCAATCTTTCGGTCCAAAAGAGGGAGAAGCCCAAAAAACTATACCTAGAGTATCATAGATATCAGTCAATTTGTCAGCGGTACTAAGGGAGCTAGCGCCGTCGAGTTATACGAAAACCGCACTAGTATCACCGGGAACTACTAATAGAGACCCATATTAGCCGACGACAGAGTTGTGTAAAAGATGTGTTTGTACAAAGTCGAAGTGTGATGCTCAATAACGGACATCTGCGGGACAATGTGTGAATCATCCGCGGAGCTTTGTTAGAAAGGTACACTGTAAGAGGGCCGGGACTGCGTATAAATGGCTTTAGAATGATCTTCATAGACCAAAACACATATGAACAAACCGACCCCTCCTGACGACTGGGTAAGACGTTAATGATAAACCTGTAATTACGCGAAGAATTCACCCTTTATCATGCCTAAACAAGTTATTGTGCAGAGCTCGATCGAGGCAGTCGATATTATCGACACCCCTATTCCCAGGCCGAGTGACAAGGATGTTGTCATCAAATTTATGGTCTCCGGTACAAACCCAAAGGATTGGAAATATCCGTTTTGGTAAGTTTCCGCCGTCAAGTTCAGATTTCCACAAGACTTCATGGCGCTAAACTCTCACCTACGAAGGATATGTCCTTCAATAGCGGGGACGACATGGCGGGGATCGTTCATTCCGTCGGAAAAGAGGTGTACGAGTTCAAACCAGGGGACCACGTAGCCGCCTTTCGCGATTGCCTGACAGAGAACGGCAGCTTTGCAGAATATTCGGTGGCTCCGGATGGATGACCTTCCATATTCCACACAACGTATCCTTCGAAGATGCCGCGACCATCCCTACCGCGGCTCTGACGGCTGCCATTGCCTTGTACGTCGACGTGAAACTTCCAGCACCCTTCGATCCTCGAAAGCCTGTGGAAGGTGAGACGCGAATTCCAATCTTGATCTACGGCATTACCTCAGCGGTCGGCGCGTTCGCAGCAAAGCTTGCTCGGCTCTCTGGACTTGGCCCCGTTATCGGCGTTGCTGGGCGAGCTGGAAATTTCGCCAAGGCCTTGGCAGACTACGTTGTCGACTATCGCAATGGCGAAGACGCTCTCGTCGCGTCTGTTGAAGAGATCCTTCAAAAGGAAGGATTGGGCAACAAGATCCCTAACTTCTTTGACGCGATTAGCGAGAACGGATCGCTTGAAGCGACCCTTCGGTTTATTGACCAGAACGGCAGCAGGGTTAGCGCCTTGCTACCTCCTAACTATTCGCCAAGGATGGTGACAATTTCAAGTACCCAGATGGAGTGGCCGCTATAAATTCCGCCGTTCCCCGTGTCTTTTCGATGCATAAAAATTTTGGATATCGATGGTCGCGGTACGAGGTAATCCCAGGTGGTTTGAAAGATATTCTAACGGGACTGAGAAACCTGAAGGAGGGAAAGGCTAGTGGCGTCAAATACGTTTACAGGATTGAGAAAACAGGGGATATTACGGTTGGATTGCAAACTGGTAGAGGGGCAAAACCTTGGGGAGCCTTCTGAATTCAGGGCGGCCATAATTCCCGTAAGTTCAAGAACTTCCCCTTTTCAGGTTAGATACGTTGGCACTACACAATAGCATCCATTAAGGAATCTTTTCAATATGCTTTCACAGACACCAAGGAAACATATGGGCCTTAATGCCAGTTTATTGCAGAGAGTCCTTTACGTCGTTAGTGACATTGATAAGCAACTAGTTCTCAATCCTCCTCTTCCTCTCGGTTTCCCGTGCTCGTGCCTCCACCAGACTAGTTACTAGGAAGCATCACGTAATACTCCAGGGCAGCGTCTTCTACCGCCTTAAGAGCGGAAGTTAACTCATTGGCAACCTGGGGAGCGGCCGTCTCCACGAATTCAGTGATGGTTGCGCCAAGCGCGTCAACAACCGCGAGGGTGGCACGGATGAAGTCCACAAGGTCGCGATCCCCGCCGAAGACTTGATAGGGGAGGGGACGCGGTATAACCTAGTGGTTTAAGTTAAAATGTAAGCTTATAATCTATAATAGTATTTAATTGTCTCGAGCAAGGATAGAATTAGATACCTCGACCATCTGCCCAACCACCTCAATGCGGTGGCGTGCTTCATCGACGTCTGCCGGAACTTGAAGGGTCTCGACCCATTCTAGCTGATTGAAACCTTGTGCAGGCATGGTGTGAGTACCTCTAGCGGTGGTGGAGTTGTATATGTCGACGGACTTTTAGAGAATTTGGGACAAATACGGCGGGGGTTGAGACGTATATGGGAAACTGGGACGTCCTAAGAACACAATGAGGGTTAGAAGATGTTCAAAGTTGCTAGGGAAGTATAGTGATTTAATTTACCAATGCGGTATTTCGATAACTGTAGGTAATAGACTAGGAGAGAGTTGTAGTGGCCAATCTATCGATATGGTTGACTTGTTCAAGAGAATGTTAGGTTGATTTGTTAGGGTAATCCGAGCAAATTAAACAGGATGGGACTTAGGAGGACCTTTGATTGGTCACAGGCCGGATACCATTCTAAAGCATAAATTAGGAGTCTCAGCGAGTCTATGTATCAAGAATTTATTTCAACGGTATCCTAACATTTTCCAAAGTTCCACGCTATTTAACCGCAAACCAACAATTAAAGAGTTTTAATGCTTAATTCGTGATTGAGAATTATTAGAAATTGTTAGAAGGAAGCATCGAGTACGTGAGCAGGGCTATAGGAAGTGACCACGCCTGATCTGGCGTAGATTCCAAGCAAATCAAAGTTATCAAAGAGCATGCTGCCATTTCAACTTCAAAGAGAAATAATTATAATTGATATTTCTGCGCCGTTATTGCCTACCTATCATAGGGTTACCATAAATAATAGCTTAGGTAGTTTATTCCTTATACCACGTATCCATTGAGTTTGATGCTTTGTGTCTTGGTAATCACTAGGATGTGACAGCCGAACACCCTGCTGTGGTGCATACTGAGCCTAGGACGAATCGATACTATGGTGTAATAGTAGGCGAATAAGACTCATTCACGCAAGTTATCAGACATGCACCTACCTTTGAGGCTGAAATGTCTCATTAAGCGGCTATTGGCCAGCTTAAGAATGTTTTCGGAGCTCGACCCTTGTCAGAATCGGCTTTAAGTGGGTCCATTCGTCCGACTCAAAGCCGTTAAAGTGGGGTGCTCCGGAAATTCTGCACTGGGCTGCTCCGCATATCTCCGGGTAAAGAGTTTGGCTCAACATATAACTGCCATCTTAGTTCAAAGATGTTTGCCCTTTATTCCAAAGTATTCTGGCCCGATAAGGCTCTACGGAATACCAAAAGGGTTAAGAAAGTATCCGTTTGCAGTGTAGTCACTGTAGACAGAAGTACCACGTCTTCGTAACCTAATTCCGTAAGACGACCTAGCCAGGGGATTTTATGTTTCCGTAAGCTAGATCTGCAAGATATCCAGTCATATCATGCCATAAATCTCATTCAAAGTATACACAATATTCCTCCAAAGGATAAATTCTTCAGCACCCCATTCATATTCTGACGCAATTCACCACCACCAGTTATTCGGGTCAATATCCCATATGGCGCAAAAGTCGTTTCCACCGTCTGCGCAATTAATCAGACACGGAGCCGAACAGAATATGAAGCAGGGCTTGCCACAGCCAGACTTGCAGATCAGGCCTGGCTTCCCCGGTTTGTATGTCACAACGGGGAATATAGCAGCTGCGACCCCGCTGCTCGAGGAGGAGCTTGTTGCTGTTGTTGTCGGTGAGGATGGGTTGACAAAAGAGTAAGGGAATGGCGGCGGCGTGATGGTTCTCGTAACTGGGGAATGTGTAACCCCTGGCGCATTGAGGGGGTTGGGGTCATTGGTGATTCTAAATGGTGTAGGCAGGATGCTGCTTGTTATATGAAATGTCTTGCTGACACTTGTAGCCG
This sequence comes from Hypoxylon sp. PDH2405, assembly GCA_023628415.1. Classification (NCBI taxonomy): domain Eukaryota; kingdom Fungi; phylum Ascomycota; class Sordariomycetes; order Xylariales; family Hypoxylaceae; genus Hypoxylon; species Hypoxylon sp. PDH2405. Next base: position 627,622 of record JAMAKT010000012.1, read on the forward strand.
TGTTCGTATCCGTCACTGTGTATTCCCAGACAGGAATATCTGTGACGATTAGTTGTGGGATTGTCAGCGTCGTTGTCTAAATAATGCGCGTCCAACCAGTAGAAGCGCTCCAAGCAATATCGAACATGCGGCACGACTGCGTTTGTTAACTTATTGCATCCCAGTGCACCTCCGTTCAGGCGTTCAAATTGAGTATGAAAGTCCACGGCGGCCAAAGCCACTGTCACGTGGCCCCCTTTTAGCTAACCGGCTACTGCAACAGCTCTTGCAACAGGTTTAATTCAATCGATCCAATTCAATCGGTCCAATTCAGTCAGTCTAATCCAATCAGGCTATTTCAGTCAATCTGATTCGGTCTATACGTACGTATATGTGTAGGTGTGGCAGTGTGGTCAGGGTAAGGGCGGCACGTGACAAGAGGCTCTGCCTGGCATCCAAGTTCTTGGCCAAATTCAATGCTCTAAAAGGGGTGCATTGAGATAAAATTTATATTTCCATGATCGCCTCGGTCAGAACTTCCAATGAATATAAGCTTTAATTGAATCAGCCCCGTATTGCTGAAGTTACTCCCATTTCCCTTGCAGCTCCTGTGAATGGGCAGTTGGAAATGTGGGGTACTACTGAAATAGCAATCCCATCTACGGAATACAACCGCGCTAATGATGTCTACAAACCCGGAGGTACTTCCGAAAGGTCCCCTGGACCTACTAGGCGCCTCCACTCATACTACTATGTAGACTACCGTACCTAATTATCGCCGCCCATGCGCATCGGGCTTCGCGACACGTCTTATCTTTCTCTCCCAACTATGATTACCGATCGCACCACCACCACACACGCACCTTGTCACGATGCCACCTTTACGATGGACCCGGATCAGCTAGGGACTATTCAAGCCCATCCTCTTGGCACACATCTCGATGCGGCGCGTGCGGCATTCAACGAAATCGCGCCCGACAACCTCGATACAGTTAGCGATAAAGGTAAATGCAAATTGCAACTCGTGTTGAACTGCTCTGATAAGTATGTATCTAGTGCTTCGGAATCCGGCACTCAGCCTTCTCCCTTTGCTCCAGAACCATCCTATCTCCCGCCTCCTACCTTCTAGAACGGGTCGCGGCACCCTCCGAACTGATCTTCTCCAGCTAGAAGCCTCTCTAGATTCCGGTGAACTCGACTTGAATCGCATCCGATCTCTTCTTAATGCAGTGCTCACGAATGCATCTGATACCGACATCTGGGAACAAGTCTACCACGCTGTTACCGAATCTACCCCTGCCCGAAAAGCTATCTCTTCTATCCTACAGACACCATGGCGCCTCACCACAAGCAGTGTCGTAAATTCTTCCGAGAAACGCGATCAGGTGGACATGTTACTTAGTGACGAACTCGGCGTTATGTACGTCGATGTTCCGAATTTCTACGAAGCTTTTTGGGGTGGCATCCCACAGCTCGAGACGGCATCCGAAGACATCTTCCAGAAGTGTATTCGAGGGCCACAGCCCCTTTTTCAACAAGGCTGGACCGGATGGCCAGGAAATGCCAAGCAAGAAAGCGTTCTTGTCTGGCTCGCTGACATTGTCGAACGCTTTCTGCAATGGGCGCGAGAGTACAGACCAACAATAACGCGGAGGCCATTGGCACAGCCCGACACGCCACTCGAGGGCTCGATCGCGAAGCGTAAGCTGGACGTTGGGCTTGTGGACGACCCGAAGGCCGACAAAGCCGGAAAGTACCATTGGTCACATATTCTGGTACCTGGCGAGCTAAAGAGCAACCCGAACGATGATACAGCATCTAAGGCCCACCTTGACATAGCAAGATATGTGAAGGAAGTCTTTACTGCTCAGCCCACGCGGCGCTTTGTCCTGGCCTTTACGCTGTGTGGAAGTTGGATGCGGCTTTGGGAATTCGACCGGCTTGGAGGCATTGCATCAGAAAAGTTCGACATCAACAAGAACGGACAGCGTTTCGTGTCGACGATTCTTGGTTTCCTTTGGATGGACGACGAGGCCCTCGGCTTCGACCCTACGATTATCAAATCGGAACATCAGCAATATATAGAAATCCGACAAGATATAAAGACGGAACGTTTGATTCTAGATAAAGTCATCAGATCGGCGCATAGCATAGTAGGCCGTGCGACTATCTGCTGGAAAGCATACTTGGAAGGAGATAAGTCCAAGCCGCTTGTTATCAAGGATTCATGGCAATTCCCGGAACGCGATGAGGAGGGCGAGCTGCTGCAGCAAGTGACCCGTCAAGTGGTAACAAACGTGGCGCGGCATTACTACCACGAGACAGTACGTATACAGGCAAAAGATGACGACATTCAGGGCAATGTTCGGAGAGGGCTGGATATCACCAGAGCAAGCAATTACCGAACGGGCCGCGCACGTAACTTGCAGACCCCGGCTGTAGAAGCTATATCGCGTAATAGCTCTACCGGCTCGAAGCGATCATCCAGCCAGACTAGTGCCCTGCTTCCACCCGGCAAACGGTCTCGTTCGGGTTCTCCATCTCTTACAAAGCACGATAACGAACCCCTTCCTAATCGAATACACCGACGCATTGTTCTCTGCGATTATGGGGAGCCTATCTATAAGGCAAGTTCCCGAGCTGCCTTACTCGCTGCGCTGGAAGGATGTATTACAGGATATGAGTCTCTTCTTAAGGCTGGCCTCCTTCACAGAGATATCTCGATTAATAATCTTATGATAAATGAGGGCAATAAGGAGTCTAGTTTATCTTCGTTCTTGATTGATCTAGACCTCGCAATTAAGGTTGATCGAATAGAGGCATCAGGGGCAAAGGCATCAGGGGCAAAGGCATCAGGGGCAAAGGGAATTACTGGTACGAGAGCATTTATGGCAATCGGTGTTCTTATGGGCGAAGACCACACGTTTATGGATGACTTCGAGTCCTTCTTCTGGGTGCTATTCTGGATATGTATCCATTATAAGGGGCCGGGCCAGGAAGGAGAGGCTACTGAGTTTGAGAAGTGGAACTATCTAAATACTGAAGAACTAGCACTTAATAAGAAAGGGTTAATCTCTGATGAAAGGGATTTCGTTCGCACCGCGGAAGACAATTTTACATCATACTACCAGGTACTAATCCCTTGGGTCAATAGGTTGCGAAGAGTAGTGTTCCCGAACGGCAGAAGATGGCGAGAAAAAAACGAGGCCCTAAATTCACAGATGAGGCAGATCCTTTGCGCAGGCCAGAATGATCCATTAGTAATAGCAAATTAATACATCTTTATTAGCTTCTTGGACACATCTTGCAACATGTTATAGCCCGAAAGCATTATGTTTCAGGGGAGATGTATATAAGTTTGGAAGCAGTGAAGGCGTCAATGGTCTTTCTATCCCGTCAGTATGGTTGGGTAGGCAAACGCGCAGGGCATGTAGTGCCTGTGGGTTGGCGCGCGTCGGTCGTCGAGATAATACCACGTCAAGCGTATCGATATACGGCGCGTTGGTAATAAAAGGGAATGAACAGAAGAAGCGCGGGTGGTTATTGTAGGATTGTTGCAGTTCAGTTGTGATTGTAGATGGATGCTAGAGGATGATGTATCTGGCAGTAGAGAAGCAAGGTGTAGAGGGCTGTTATGGCAGGGATAAGGGAGCGATACGGGTTTGGTTTGCTAGGATACGTTCCTCACTCGCACTCCCTCTCCCCAAGCCCTTTCGCAGTAGGTAGCTAATACTGTACAGTGTTAGGTCCGGCTTCAGAGATGGCGGCACGGCCAAAGTCCACTACGAGTCACTTCTTAATCGCGACCGTGGACGAGCATGGCTAGAGACTGGTCTAACAGACTCTCGAAGGTGGAGTTGGCGCCCATGTATTAATGCTTTAATACATGCATCGGGAGCCAATGGGGCGACTGCTGCGGTATAGGCGGATAATGAGAATCCTGACATTGCTGTCCGTTATCCTTCTAGAATCATGTTAACCATTTACATAGCTGTGGGACGGGAGAGGATTACTGCGGGCTTGGAAACTGTCAGGAAGGCACAGTATGAACGACCTCGATATCCCTCATTTTCGTTTCCCTTAGAAACATATACGGTTCTCTTGAGGTATCCAAAGAGTCTAACTTACTCTTTTAGTGCTACGGAGCGCCAATACCTTACAGCACAAATGGCCTGTGTGGAAGTCAAAACGACTAGGTTGAATGCCCCCCTAAATTCGGGTTATGTTGCAGCGAGTACGGATAGTGAGTCTCGAGGATTCCTAAGCGACACTGACTCTTCTGGGACTATCATCTCACGTATCTGCAGTTACGGAAATGGCACGGGTTTCTGTAGTGCTGGTTGAGAGCGGCCCTTGTGCTGCATCGACGACAACGTCTAGTGCCCCACCGACGTCTATGCCGACCCCGGGATCCGTTAGCCAAGACGGAACTTGCGGCTTTGCTGGAGGTTTGATATGTAAAGGATCTTCCTTTGGTGATTGTTGCTTAGCTGCGGGTTATTGTGGTTCTGATACATACTCATGTCAGGATATTCTTGGCTGGTAAGTGACAATGGCTTAAAGGTTAATACTAAACCTATGTCTCGTTTACTAATGAAATATGCTAGTTAATCAGTCTATGGAAATTGTAATATTATGGGTTACATGGCAACATAGGGCGTGGAACACTGGAGGTGGAACTATATACTTGGAGGAATAGTGAAATTATACCTAGCGCTCTGATATAGAAGCTGTACAATGTACCGTCGCAAAAGTGACGCCACTGCTGCGAGCACTGTTGATAGCGCTTAAAACGCCTGTAACAAGTACCTAGGAGGTAGTCAATGAATGTAAAAATGCACATGAGAATCCATTAGACGTGATACATCAGGGGCGGTCATTCCGACCTTTCCAAGAAACCACCTTCGTTAAACCTCCAGCCATCGGGCTCCCGCATCGTCAGTATGCAGTCCTCAGTCAAACCCCCTTCTACAACATCTAGTAATCTCGTGCCTGTCATCTGTTCGGCGGACCACAGAAGACACGTAAGACGCGTCAGAGCTAACCATTCCTCCGCTGTTCGCAGAACAGGTCTAACGAATGTAAGATAGGTTTTCTTCGAAATATCAGAAGCGGGAAGTCGGGTTCCATTACTCGCTTGGATCCAGGCATGTCCTTCTGCCAGACCCTTCACACCGTCCATAGTTGACAAAAGATCCTGACCGCCCTCTTCTGTTGGCATACGAATGAAAATGCCCTCTTTTCCGTGCATAGGACCAGCGATATCCTTATATGGAAGGGCCTGGCTTTTATTTTTAATCACGTCGCGACGCACCACTGATTGATACGATGCGTATGTGTCTGCCATAGGTAAAACATCCAGTATCCATAGCTTCTGTAGCTTGGGCGCATGTGTTGGGGACTTAAAAGCTTCCAAGTGATTCGCTAAAACAACAATAACATTGGCGTCAGGGAAATTGCATACTTTTGCACGAGAAATGAGGCGGAGGGGCCCTAATTCGGCTACTTTAATAATGCACTGCTCAAGCATTGGTGCTTGGATGGGTTTGAAACTTGTCGAGACGGTTGATGGTTGAGCCGAGTCGAAGCCTTTGCCAAAGGCCCAGGGACATATTGTTGGTAGGTTTAATCGCAGAAATCGTAATCTAGGGAGGACAGCACGTATAGAGTGGCACAGGTGTGCTTGTTCACTATTGTGGGCTCTGGTGCGATCGTGCGTATCCCTGACGTTGATCTCTAGGCATACACAACTCCGAGGCAAGCTGTCGATGACCGAAGCGATCCTCGATTGAGGTATCCATAGTCCAGTTGGTAAAGAGGTTGGTGCGAAGAGAGAAAAGGATTGCAGATTGACCATTTTCGCCAGTCGCGAGCGGATCTTATCGAAATCAATGCACAGCTGACGCATCGCATTAGCTGTTCCTAGTGAGGCCTGTCCGCTTCTCACGCGTTCTATCCGAAGTGTGAATGTCTCGATCATCGCATCATTAGAGTCGGAAGGCCATCGTGACCATCTAGAGAGGGCCTCTAGGGTCAAAACCACATGCTTGTACAGCACAGGAGAAGCCAGAGTCCACCATCGCCTGCAGCAAAGCATACAGTGAAGTATGGCTGAATGGGGTAAGTCTGACTCAAAGATAGACAATAAGATCTCATTGGAAAGTGCTAAAATGGGTACGTGCCCGTCTTTCGACATCGTGTCGTCCATTATGTTGATATTTTCATCGACTTTGGCAGTAAGAAAGGTCGACGATTTTATCTATACTCTTTCTGACAACGATGAACTCCCCAGTGAGGAAGAAGAGAGGTAGCCAGATGAGAAGTGAGAGGTGTAAGATTATGGCGACGGCACTTGCAATACATCCAGGTAGTAGCCGCCATTAGAGGGGTAGCAACTGGAAATATTAGGGCATACAATGGAAGTCCCTACCTGGTAAATATGCCCTAATATTACCATCTTATAGCGGCCAATCAAAGATGCCAGCACCTCGGGGATATCGGGACGCACCGCTCGTGCAACAACCAAGGTCAAATCAATTCAGGTACCTGCATTTCCTATATATTTATCTGAAAATACCAAGTCTCACTACACCGACAGCTCCCTATTAGCATGATCGTATACTTGTCAACATATTTCCTTACCAACTATTACGGTTTCGATGCGTCTCTCGCACAGGCCTTGAGTGAGACCCTTGAGGTAAGTTCCACAAGAAAAAGCCTACCTGGTCAAAGTAAACCTAGGCCGCTCCGTCGTGCGTCTGCTTATGTTATATAGCAACGCGAATATAGCTCTTGAATGCCCAATAAGCCATGTAGTAAGGGCAATTCAAGGCTGCTCTCTCCGATAGTAGCGAGTACAACGCCGATGAAGGCTCCATAGCGCATTGGGATAAGGGAGATAGGAGATAGCCAGCACCTAAAGCATAAGGGAGGGAAAAGGAAGGATACATGATGCGACAGCCCACAATAATACACTTAGGAAAGCTTCAGAAAGAAGAGTCTAGAAAATGCAGACGTGATAGGAGTAGCTGGCGAGGTTGATGAACTTGTGCCTGGGCTTAAAAAGGGGGAAAGGGCTGGGGACCCACAATGACATGGGTAATACAGATTGTGCGACGGGATGCTACAACCACAGGGACGATGCTCCTCTTACGCGCTGCTAATGGAATCGGCTAAGGTAGAATATGTGTATGATGCCCTTATTATATCACACTTGGGAATTCTTTTTCAATAGATAGGTACCTAGGCAGTACTGTTTCAGAAAGCTCGCGGATCTCTAAGGAAAGGAGAAACTCACGCTCACGGTGACATAGCTAGGACTCAAGAAGAACATCTCTCTTCATAGGATCACCGATTGCGATAGTCTATAATCAGGGGCGGCATAGCCGATCAATGTTAAAGCCATGTCATTCGTGATATGATGTATCAAGTTAATGTTTTTCAGTAGAGCAGCATATGGTATCACGAGAAAATACCATTCTAGATCTTTGGAAATTGTTCTTCCGCAAATCATTATCTACCCTCTGGCGAACTGGCATGTTAGTATCGATTCATTACCTCATCTCGATAGCATCGACTTTGAGCTACTAGCTAAATCTATGCTATGTGAGATATGACAAAGAGATCGTGGTGCAGTCCTGAAGGGTGATTCGCTCTGAAACGCGTACAAACATCTAGTATTCCCTAGATTCATGCCTAGGTAGGTATGCTACATATACCCTGTGGTACTTTCGGCATTTTGTCTCTTGTTGACCCTCATCAATTCAGGCGTTTGAAAATGGCATTTCTACTTTCGAGATTCCATATTCTAAATGCAACGATGGACGAGCCAGGGATCCAACCAGACTTCCCTGTCACACTGGCCTCGTCAGCTACTCGTTCCTTGTAATACGGCTACTCAATACACACAAGATGCTAGCTCAAAGGTCACACTAGTTAGAATACAAGCTCGCCTCATGGACTTCCCTTTACATATCTAATCAGTTAGCGTTGTTGACCGTTTGGTTTGAGGGCGACCAAGACAAATGTCTGAGACAAGAAAAAGGGCGCGCACGGGTATGCGCTCATCGGGCCCTCGCGGAGAAGCTTAGATGCTTCCTAGCGAGACATCGTGGCTGGAAAAAACAACTACCACGGGGAGATGCATTCCTAAATCTGGAATGGATCGTGAAACAATTGCCAAGCCGGAGATTTCAATGACTTACACACACGTTATCCCTGTCTGTATATACTGATCTACGCGTTAATCGTCATCTCCCTCTAGATACCCGTTCCTTATATTATGTATTTCCTTGGCAGTGTCCCGTTCCTGTCCCTAAGGTGGTCTCGAACTCGAGTTCAGGAAATCACCTCAGACCCTTTCTTGGCATATCGGCATTACCATACTTCACGATGCCTTCTTTAGATGTTAGCGAATTGAATATTGTTGTTTCTATACTTGGTATGTTTAAAGCATCCCATTCTCTCAAAGACGTTAATTCTGACTATTACAGGCGCTTTCACAGTCTTATATGGCCTGATAGCTGTCAAACTAAAGGGCGTCTGGTATCTTGGAGAAGCATGTTGGTGCTATTCTCTGAGCAGCTATTTCTACCTGCCTGCTAACTGAGTTCCGTCTCTTAGTGCCCGCAGTCCTCTTTGGCATGCTCTTGGGGCCCGTATCTGCAAAATTCCTAGATGCTACAAGATGGGGTTCAGCCGCTCCAGACCAGCAGGATGCGATAACCCTCGGTGTAATGAGGGTGATGATTGGTATTCAACTGTCAGTAAACTTGAGTGTTTATAACATCGGACACGCTTGAGGATAAAGAGGTCCAAGTAACTGACTACGTCTTTGGCCACTACAGGGTCATCGCTGGATACCAATTACCTGCTAAATATAGCCGGCTACGTTACAAGGAGTTGATAGTCTGCCTCGTTCCTATCATGGCAATGATGTGGTTAGCAACCTCCGTTTGTGTGCTTGCAACAATACCAAAAGTATCGTTGCTTGCTACCCTTGTCATAGGGGCCTGCGTCACGTCCACAGACCCCATCCTCTCGCAGGCCGTCGCCAAAGGACCATTCGCTGATAAGTACGTGCCTCGACCTCTCCGAGAGATCATTTCAGCCGAGGCTGGTGCCAATGACGGTTTCGCGTCGCCTTTCCTGATGCTTGCCGTCAACCTCCTACGCCTTACAGAAAATCGAGAGCAAACTCTCGTAGAACGCAGTCGAGGTGTCGGAAATGATACAAAGGACGTTGGGATTGCTCTAGGGAACTGGGTTATCGAGACACTGATTTACATCGTCTTGTTAGCCACTGTATATGGAGCCGTAATTGGCTATTGCGCTAGAATGGGCGTCAGATTCTCTCTATCGAGGAGATGGATCGATACAGAGAGCTATCTATTATTCCCAACAGCACTAGGTGTATGTGCTCTTTCAATATGCTTTAGTCCCTTTTCATCACTAGGCAAAACTGACCAAGGCTGAAGCTCTTCATCGTTGGGACTTGCGGGGCTCTCGGTACAAGCGACCTTCTAGCTTGTTTCGTCGCAGGCTGCGCACTGAACTGGGACGGGGAGTTCCTCGCAGAGACTGAACGACGCCATGATGAAGTGAACTCTTGTATCGACGTGTTGCTTAATTTTGGTGGCTTCATATATATCGGCATCGCCATCCCGTGGCAAGAGTTCCACCAGCCCGACGTTACCGGAATCACCTACCCACGACTTTTCGGCTTAGGCGTCCTCGTCCTGCTCTTTCGTCGAATCCCTGCTTTGCTCCTTACGTACAAGATGATGCCAGCAGTGGTCAAAAACTGGAAAGAAGCAATATTTATGGGATACTTTGGTCCTATCGGCGTTGGGGCGGTGTACTACCTTCAACATACAAGACTCCTATTTCCCAAGGAACAGGCAGCAAGCGCGAGAGAACGTGAGCTGCTTGATGCCATCTGTCCTGGTCCGTACAAGTCATATCATGCTTTTTCACGACTCCCAACTAACCAATATTCTACTAGTGGTATACTTCCTTGTCCTATTCTCTATTCTAGTACATGGCCTTTCAATTCCTATTTTAAGCGTCATCTACAAGTTCTACAACGTCCGACCGATTACAGAAGATGCTGTCGAGATGAGACGGAGAAGCGTCTACGTCGCCACCCCACCCAATGCTTTCAAGGGAGATCGAGACACGTTCATTGTGTACAATCGGTTTTTCCGTCCGCTTGTGGGGATTGCAACACTTCCAATCTCGCGCCCCCGCACACATAGCGACAATGATAGCATGTCGACGGAAGATGAAGAGGAGAAAAAGCGCACACAAGTAGTCACATTCGGCCGCGTAGATACCAATTAGGAACTGGAAATAATTGAAATTCATGTTCGATAGTATGATATAGAAAGGGTTACATTTAGTATCATGTTTTAAAAGCAATATTGAACACTCGGCACGCGCCGGCGCTCCGTTTTGCATTCGGTGCTGGATCCTACCGGCCAGGCCGGCCGACCGGATTATGTAAGGAAGACAGAACGGCTGTGCTCAACACTTCCGAGCTGGAGGCACCGCTGCATGAGCCATTATAACCCGTCATGGCAATGCTGCACTCACAGCGAACGGCCCCAGGAGTGTAGATCGGGCCTTGCAGGTCCCATGGCATTCTGACCGCTGTTCTACTGTAAACCAGCGCTTTCCGGAGATTGACCTGACCTGAATACCTAGTTGCTAACAAGATGATGAGCAATTCATGGCATCCAATGTCCTCTCCACACTCAGCATCGAGCGCCAGCGTGGCTCAAGCGGATGCTTAGCAGGCTACTTGGTGCTGCCGCGCGAGCCGCCAGGGGGGCGAGGTTCGTCTCAAATGGATACTTCTTGGAATGATCTACCGTAATGGGTAGTACTCCGGTAAATCGGCAACATCGACATCAATTATCCTTGAGTGGCCCACCGCCCAGGCCCAGCTGGCCAGACCCCACGCCTATTCCCCGCTGACGACACTGCTCTTAGCAAATCTACCACGCATTCACGACATTCAACTGGTCCAAGTCGATAAGGCTCCAAATGATGCGGGCACCGATAGGCGGTGAGAACGTGTTCTCGCTACAAGTCAACGACACGGCTAAGGCATTTCATTGCTTGGACGAGCACGACCAGCCGGGCTCGGCATGATCGGCACGGTCGGGCTGGGTCTTCTCTGGGGCCATTGATGAAGATGAGGGGTCAGGGGGTTACCGGTGTTTCTGACTGCCGTCTATAAAAGGCGGCCGGGCTTCTCTGGTACTCCTCGTGTATCTCAGTCATCATCTCCCCTCAAATTCTGTATATCTTTCCCAAGAATAATAACAAGACTCTCGGCAAGATGGCAGGCAACTTCTTCGCGACTAGCCAGAATATTCGGCTCGAGGATGGACACTATATCCGAGCCAGCCTCCAGAAGGTTAACGGCGAGTGGGTGGAAGCTGAGATCAACTTGAACGACCACATCGGAAACGAAAACGGTACGTCAAGATGCAGTGTGGTTGCCAACCAAAATTCTAACTCACCTGCCATAGGTCGCTTTGCCTGGGACAGTGCCGGTTTCGCGGACTCTGCTGAGAACATCCGTATCTCTATCGAGGGAGATGGCCCAGTCTGCGTGCTCCGAGCTCAACTCCGCAACGTGGACGGAGAGCTCCAAGACTCTGACCTCAACTTGTCTGAGCGCATGGCTAACAACGATGGCAGCTTTCATTGGAGTGAGTAGATCGGACCGATAGCTCGCACCGGGTCCACCAGCTAACACGTCGATTTAGCATAAGCATAGGTCTTCGCAGTAAATCTAATAAGTACCTAGCTAGGCTCTAGCAATAGACACTTAATCAATGAAGTTCTGAGTAGCTGTTGCGCACTAAGCATCAATTGAATAATAACTTTCTTACAGATGTAGTAAATTTGATTGTGTTGTCTTAAACTGATTCTATCTTACAAAATGGTACAAGTGTTCTAAAGGACTCTTCTTAGGGTATCACCTGACCTGGTTACATGACAGGGTTAGCTAATGTACCAATGTACCTTGTTCTGGGCCAGTCTTTCGGTGGGCCACGTTTGTACGGCATAAAGGACGCCGTTTCATGCGAGCTCTTCCTGATTTATATGCAGTTGCAGTATTGCCCTCTTATATGAATGCACAGGGAAGTTCATTAGGTAAGCAGGATCGGTTCCTCAGGCATCATACCGGCGACACCTACGTAAGGCACCAATAGATGAACGATTACGAAAAGCCCTGGGAGCGGACATCCAGTCTGTAATTGCACATGCTACTGTATTATTCCCCTCCCGTCTTTGCCGCATCTCTGCTATACAGTACTAAACCTCATCATGCCCTCCAGCCGAGGCAAAGCCAACAAGGTCAGACGAACAACGAAGAAAATGAAAAGACGCAAAGACAACCCCTTATCCGAACAGCCCGTAGACTACACAAGTCTATGTATCATGTGCAAGAGTCCCCTACAATGCACTGTCGGAAGACCTTTACCTTGTTCTCAAGCTTGTCGCGAAAAGTTAGAAACTAAGCCATTAAAAACCCGCCTTCAACCCCTGCTTCGATATCCTTCGGCCCTTGACTTTCTCCTAGGTTGTATATCAGCAGCAGCACCATCATACGGCCTGGAACACGCGCCACAACATGTCCCTAGAGTGCCAAACCAATACTACCTACCAGCTGGGTTTCCACTAGATCATAGCATACTTTCAGCAGTGGTAGATTCTTTCCCCGAGATATCGGCCACAACAACAGCTGAGCAACTGATCGGTACCGGCACCTATCAAAAGGAACGGGAAATTCTACTCAGTTGGCTCTGCACCACTTTCGAGGGAACATTAGTTCCCACCCCGGAATCAGAACATATTAAAGAGATGCCCGGAGAAGCTCAATTCACGCTGGTGAACACCAATATAAACCGCCAGCGCACTTTCGAGGGTAATATCAAAAATAATTGTCCATCGGGTGGATCGGCGGCGTTTCATGGTACACCGCCAGTACATCTATTAAGCATACTACACAGTGGACTAAAGCAAAACATGTTTATGAATGGCTCCGTCTGGATCGCAGCGCATCCGGTTAAATCAATGGGTAGGCAGACTTTTAGTTCTTTTTTTTTCTCTATATATATTGTCAACAAATTCGAGAGATTTTATGTTTCAAGCACCATTAAGTACCATTGGTTGGAAGCCAGTTGGATTCAAGCAAGCTTAAATGATACCTAATTGTTGATATTAGGATACATAATGAAGTTTGGTAACCTCTGGACTATATTCAAAGGATGGAAGAACAGCGCATTTAGAAAACATATTATCTTATTGTTAGGGGATAATAGGAATAAAAGCTAAATTAGGCCTAAGGCTAGGTATAATAGAACTACATTAAGAATAATATCCTTTTAGGCAATATATAAAAAGGATATAACCCCCTTAAAAAGGAGTAAAAGGATAAATATTAATAAATTATCTTTATATAATTATTTAATCTAATATTATTTTATAATAGTTTTTATAATATTTACTTTATATATAATATTTATTAAAAAACCTTTTTAATAGTTTAATATTTTATATTTATTTATATAAACTATTTGTTTTAAAATAAACTTATAATAATTATATATTATAATTATAAATGTTAAATTATAAGGGAAAATGTCCCTTAAATTAAAATAATAAAATAAAAAATTAAATAATATTTTTATATATTAATTAAAAGATAATAATAATATTACCTTTAAGAATAAAGTTTTAATAAATCTTATAATAAATATGAATATATCTTTAATCATTTATAACCCTTATATAATAATAGAAAAAGATTTTAATTATGAATTTTAAAGAATAAAAATAAAATATTAAAAGAAATATAAGATTAAATAACTTATTATTTTAAAGGTTAAAATACTTATAAATATAAATAATAAAGATTTAAAATAAACATTAAAAAGGAATTATAATAAAAGCCTTAAAAAATATAAATTATCTTTACTAAACTTTTAATATAAAAGAAATAAAAATAATAATGGTATAAAATTAATTATCTTTTTAAATATATTAAAGATACATTTTATACTTAATTATTACATAATGAATATAAATAAAATATTATATATATTAATATGCTTAATAAAAAATATAAGTAGGTAATAATAATATTATATAAATATAATATTTAAAAATTTAAAATAAATCCTTTAATTTAAAATAAAGTAATAGTTTTATAATTTAACTAAAAATAAGAATATATAAGCCTTTAATGTTTTAATAATAATGTAAAAGTTTTATTAAAAACTTAATAAATCTTTTAATATATTCTTAGAAAAATTTAAGATAATAAAAGCTAGAAATCTTGAAATATATTTAAAAAGGATTAAGATATTATACTTATTATTCTAATTAATTTTTAAATTAAAAGGCAAATATCTTTAAAAATTTATGCCATAAATTTATAACAAGTTTGAAAATAAGGTAAAATTATTTAAAATAATATTAAAGGAATAATGTAAAAATATATCTATTTTTATATAAAATAAAGTTAAAGAAAAACCCTTTATATAAGCTTTATAATGCCTTTATAATAATAATAATAATAAGGTTAAAAGGGAATTTATTAAAGATATTAAATTATTAATGAATATTAGTAATTATTTTAATTATAATAAATTAAGTTATTATAAATTTAATTACCCAAAGGTTTAATATTATAAGTATAAAAAATATAATTATTACATTAATAAATATTTATAATTATTCATAAATAATTTCATAAGGAATATAAATAGTATTTCCTTAAATATAAAGATTATTAATGATTTATAATAGGATAAAAACCTTTATTATAGTCGTTTTAAAATAATAGTTAAGTTATAATTAAAAAGAGAATAAATTTAATTATAAGTTTTTATTAATATAAGTTTAAATTATGATTTAGTTTATATAAGATATATTTTAATAATAACTTAATAAGATTATATATAAAGGAGGTTAATTAAAGGGCTTTATAAAATGGGAATAATATTAGCATAAATATATATCATTATAAAAGTAATGGATAATATAAAAAGGACTAAGTATATTAAAATAATAATAAATATTATGGATTAAAATTTAAGATATAATGTTATATTAAGGATATTATAGGTTAATATTATAAATATAATATTATAAATAAGGAATTATTTTTAACAATATTAATTATAAAGAAAGAATATATGTTTAATATAAAGTTAAAAAAAAGTAAAATAAGTTATATAAGATAACCATAAAGTTATAATTTTAATATTAATATTTATTAAAGATGTTAAAATTAAGTAATATTTTATATTTTAATAACTTAATAATAAGGATTTTTTAACCCTTTTATATAAATATAAGGATTTATAAAAAATATTTAATATTATAAAAGCATTAATTTTATTAAAATATTAGGATTAAGATTATATTATTAACCTTAAAAAAAAGAAATAATTAATTTAAGAATTTATATATCTTTTAATAAAAAAGGAATTAAAGGCTTTATAAAAATATATTAATAATATCTTTATAAAAGGATAAATATAATTCTCTTATAATATTATAAAGGTATTTATATTATTTATATTAAAGTTAAAAAATAAGTTTAAACTTTATATAAATTATAAAATGTTAAATAAAATCATTAAAAAGAATTATATTATACTTTTATTAATTAATAAGATCTTAAATTAATTAATAAAAGTAAAGCACTTTATTAAATTTAACTTAAAAAATATATATTACTAATTATAAATTTATAAAAAAAATAAATGAAAGATAATATTTAAAATTAAATATAATTAC
Source organism: Hypoxylon sp. PDH2405 (assembly GCA_023628415.1). Classification (NCBI taxonomy): domain Eukaryota; kingdom Fungi; phylum Ascomycota; class Sordariomycetes; order Xylariales; family Hypoxylaceae; genus Hypoxylon; species Hypoxylon sp. PDH2405. The sequence continues at coordinate 643,426 of JAMAKT010000012.1, forward strand.
TTTAAATATTTAATAATATTATTTAATTTAATAAATATATTAATAATATTTTAAGATTATATTAATTATATATTAACTAATTTAGTTAATATAATATGTATTATTTATTTAAATAATATCT